>VJMY01001541.1:0-11256 GCA_009869795.1 Neelides sp. FZ-2019 | reverse complement strand
GGAGTATTTTAAATTGAGTATATTGAAATGCTTTTTAGGTTTTGGGTTTAATTTTCGAGCGCTTGAATCCAGGGGTGGCAAACGGCATGCCATGCGGGCGAAATTCAGAGAAATGATTCATGACCATTTCATTCATCTTGTAAAGTTGATATTCAGAGATATTTTTCTCGAATATGAAGAACGTTGTGAGGGAGAATCTGAAGATGCGAGTGAGTGGGCACGTAAACAAAAGACGGGAAAAAGTGTGGAGAATTGTTTAAAAAGCCAGGATGTTCACGTCAAAGGACCGAAACATTACGGAGAAAATTCTCAAAATTGCTCCAAATCTCACTGATGTAAAAGTCTCGGGCTAGTGACAATTGCGAATTGGATTTCTTTAACCTTTTTGGACTTTCAGGAGAGGGCTGAAATTAATTTCAAATTTCGCACCTTAAGTTCAGATTTGAATTTCAACTGTTTTGCTGATAATCAAATCGGAGAGCACATTGGAGAAGAGATGGAAAACGTTGATCCTGCGGATTTTGAAACTAGGCAAATTTTTACTCATCTTGATAAAAGTGTAAATTTTAGTCCACTCAATTTATAATTTATTTATTATCAATTATTTTTATTTATTACGTAATTATTCCATTTTGATAAACCCATATTGAATAATAAAAATCTATATCCAATTATTAAATTAATTAATTTAATAATTAAAGAAGAGGCAAGATTGGGTAGATGCATAGAAACCAATGGGGCTCAAGAATCAACAGTAATCATATTTTGTATTATGATTGTTGTCAATTCTGAGCAAAATTTGTTTTTAGTCTTAAATTTTTTTATTTAAGATCAACCGCATGGCACGAAATATGAAACAGGCTTCTCTTTGCTTTAATGAAATGCAAATCTTAAATTAATTATATGTTTGTATTTTAAAATAAGTATTATATTTATAAATACATATTTAATAATAAATTCAAGATATTTAAACTTCATGTCTCAGAGTTTTACCTTTTTATAAGAGTCATAGCCCGTCATAGTTCTCATAGCAAGTCATAACAGGAATTTTTTCTATTAAATCTTGGCTAATTGATCTTTGGATATAAAAGATCATTTAGAACAATTGTTCCATTAAAATACTCATTTATTCAATAAATGTTTAACAATTGTATTTAATTTGATTTCAGAATAATACGGATTATTAAGTGGAATGATTCGGCGTATTATTATTATACTAAAATATTATTTAATAATTGTAAATTATTAAATAATATTTTCACTCATTTTCTCCTTTTTCATTCGCAATTTCTTTTTCATGAGTAGACCGATTGTCCAATGCACTTGATTAATGATAAAACATTAATTCTACAATTTTAACAAATTTCACTTGTGATTTTGTTATATTTAAATGTAATAAAATTCTCAATGTTCATATTTGTAACATTTTCTTTTCTTTTTTTCCAAATGTCCATGTCTTGTTTCCAATTTCCTAATTTTTTTTCTGTCTGTTTCTTGTAAAAGTTTAGCCTCGATAACTCCTAATTGAAAAGTCCGTCTTGTCCAATTCCAAGCTGTGCTGGCGTATCTTCGAATAAAAAATCTTTTTGGCATTTCTGAAAAGGAATTTCATCACAAAATGTAAGGTGATAATTTTTAATTATAAATATGAACATTATTGGTAAATCATATCTATTTAATAACCTGATAGGTTTCCTTAGTTTTAATGAGTTTTTTAATTCGTATTATTCTTTACTTTGCACAGAATTATACACATATAATATTTCTTAATATTTAATTATTTAACATTAATTTATATTTATAATATTTAATTATTATGCAGTTCTTATTTACTTTTTCAATGGATGATATATAATTTATTTCTCAGGAATAAGAGATTAACTGACCTACACGCGGTTGAAATTCAGTAAAATGGCAAGATAATAATGATTCGTAGTGTATGTAGCAAAAAAAGCAACAAGTGAGAAACCTGCGTCATTGTTCAGCCAAAGCTGTTCTATATGCATATAATTTATAATATTCACTTTCTCAGAATCAGTAAGAATTTTTGAACCAGTTTTTTCCCCACTGTTCAATGCATCTGAATTCACATACGATATACATATGCTTTCAAGAAATCAATATTCAATTTCACCAAACTGGTTTATAATCCTAAGAAATAGGATGCGTAAGTAGTGTAGTAATCGACCATATCGCTGTATGGATTAGTCAGAAGCATAAGAGGATTAATAAATTAGATTAAATAATTGACAAACCGTGACACTCGGCACTTATATGGTCAAATGTGGTTTAACACAAAGAGTTCAAGAAAATAATTTAATCAGCTAACAATTATTAATAGGCAAATGTTTAAATATATTTAACGAAAAAATGAAATCTTAGGTTTTTCACCAAATAGAATTTAATATTCATTGCTTCATGTATTTTTCTATTTATAATCAATGCAATTAATTTTAGTCTTATAGCGTTCAATGTGTTAAACCTGCTAGTTTTGTTTATTATCCCAAGTTATCCATATTAAATTATATTCAATCATTTAATTCCAAAGACCCAAACAAATTTAATTGACTATTATGTTCAATTTAAATTTTAAAATCAATAATAATCATTAAAAAAAATTAACAACCCTTATTCCTCTCAATAATTAAATGCTAGAAAAATAAAAGTTCGATAGCAACATAAAAACTACGCAGCTTTAGATAAATCCTTAGTGAATTTTCATATAACATTTGTAATTAATTTTAATAAAATAGTTAAAATGTTGCATCCTAAAATAATAAAAAGCTTTTTAACTTATGTTAAATTTCTTTCTAAAATTAATTTGATGCCCATTAAGATAAAAAATAATAAAATAGTATTTAATGAACCAAAATTGAAAATATTCATTTTATTAACAATATATACACATTTATATTTCTTTTATTATTTATATCGATTTTCACAGATATGGAATGATTCATTGTCAATTTTTGAAATAGTGGTAGTGATATTGACTTTTATGCCCTTTAAAGCCGTAATTGTTTTTTCATGGTCTTTGAGCTTTAAAGGAAAAGATTTTGTCAGTTATTTAAACAATCTTTTGATTATTAATGACAATTTTTATAAAGAAAGTAAAATTATATTTAGAAAATTAAGCTTAATATAAAATTTTATTAATCTTACAATATTTATCATTCATTATATAATGATTTATAATTTAATTATTTATTATAGAAACTTCAAAAAATTTACTTGAATTGATCCTTGATTATCGGTTATTGTTTTTATTTGAATCGATCTGGGGAGCCCCTTTATTCCTGTTTTTTTTATATGAACCAACAAATGTATTATTTATTTATTCAATTTTACCTCCAACTTACAGAAACATATATTCATTTTTATTTTTCTTTCCATTTGAATTTTGTAATGTTTTATTAGCAATTTGTATGGGCTCGTTAATTATTTGGGTTTTTACTTTACAATTTTTTATAAGTATTTCATTATTGAAAAATACAATGTAAATCAAATTTACTTAGGAAAAGTATATGGATTTAAGTGATTTTTCTAATTATAAATTTTATTAATTATTAACATTTACAACATTGTAACATTGTAGCGCTGATTTCGATGGATTATTGACTACTGACAAAGAAAAAATTAAAAAGTTAAAAAAGAATTACTCAATTGTTTATATTTTTATGAATGAATTTAACTTGCTATATCGAGAATTTAACGGATCATTTAAATTTGACGTTTTTTACGTAATAGTATTTTCTGGTGTTGGATCTTTTCGTTTCTTTCATCTAATTGGATTTAATGGGTATTTATTTATTCCTGTATTCTTCATTGCTCTATGCTCTGTATCATTTGCATTATTTTATTTGCCAGCATGCTATTTGCATAAATATACATCCACATGTGTTGATACTAAATTCATTGTAATAAATGAATTGATTACAAAGAAAAGAACACGAGTTTCAACACTTCCTTATAAAACAATAGGTTTGAGAATAGGAATTTTTTTCACTGTAAGATGGGAAACTGTTTTACTTTACTATTACAATATTTTTCAAACTATTTTTTCATTTTTAGTTTTATTAGAAAAATTATAATTTATTGATCCACTGTTTAATCAATAACTGGATATTTAACCTTTTTAATCAAGATGAATAGATACCATTAATTTTGCATCACACATATCAGGTTAGCAATTGTTTCATATATATAAATTTATATACAACCTTGTTATGTTTGAAGAATCTTATAAAATTAGTTAACTCAATAATACAATAATAGAAATCATAATTTAAATGATATTAAAATTTAAATGAACAATTTAAATTCCAACAAAAACTTTATAATCTAAGAAATATTCCTTGTTCCAATAAAGGACAATGCATCCTCCTCTTGACTTTTGAAATTTTTCCACTGAGGGCTCAGTCGGATTATTTACAGTTGAAAAATAAACTCTCCCAACATAGTGTTTTTCTTGTCATAGCATCTTTCCCTCCAACAATAGCTTTTCTCGCAACATCTCCATTTGAACAAAGTACCCATTTATAACTGCCGCTACTCATTTTTAAAACCTGAATAAATAATTTATTAAAAAAAATTAATTAATTGTTTAATAATGGGCAATGTGAATTACAGGCTGGTGGGCTTAATATGAAACAAGTAGTTGGTGAGTGATGCGCGACATTCATTACCGTCGTATTATTATTGAATATAAAAACACAATTTTTATAGTTGTTTCATATTAAGTCCCTCAGCCTCTGTAGATGCATATTTTAATAACTGATTTTGATTACTTCAATTACTTCGAAATTTGGAAGTTTGATTTCTTTTTCGTTGTTCGAGCATTGAAAGCTATCAAATTTCGGTATGAATTTTCCCGGAATCACATTATTCTCAATATTTTAAAAGTAGTATAATCTTTATTTTTGAATAAATTATTACCTAAATAATACCTATGAATGGTGAGTAGTCGGACATGTGAGTAGTAATCATATAATTGAAACCTCCACAAGTCCACAATTTAGTTGAGAGTTGGAAATTGAGAATGATAGTCAAAAAGAAGTAGGTAATGATAAATGATAAACATATTTATTTTGTTAGAAATTTCTACATATGTAATATCTATGATAAACTTTATATACCAATGAACGTATGCGAAAAGTGTGAATGGTAAAAAAAATGAACAAGCGGAGTAGGAGCAAACGTGAGAATCGACAAAACGTGTGATTACACGCTTTTATATAGGGATAATACATACATTTCGCTATAGTTAGGTTAGGTTAGGTTAGGTTTGGCAAAATACTCAATTCTTATGCACACAATACAAAATATCATACTTTTTTAATATTCTCACTTTTACTCCCATACCTGTGGAACGTTGTTTTTGAACGTTGTTGAAAGAGAATATAAAAAAGTGTGAGAAATGGACAATGTAGGAAGGAATTAGAAAAGAAGAGTTCTATTTAATCTCAAGTTTTATTCTGGATTTTTTGCGTCTTCGTCGGTGTCATGGCTTGAGATTGGGTTGGGACTGGGACATTTGGGACACTATATTATTTTATTACATATTTGGGTAAATGTAGATTTTTAAAAGTATATTTATTTTATATGCCTTTCCAAAATAATGTGACAAATTGAAACTGAAATACTATGTAAGTAATGGTAATTAGTAATTAGTTTAGGTATGAACATGTACTTACCATATACTTAAATATGCAAAAATGTAGTAGCCTAAAAAGCTTATTAAAAGAAAAGTTAAGGGGAATGTTGAGATTTAAAATCTCGGTCGCTAGCAATTGGCTGAAATGATAAATTAAATAATAAAGTGTAAGTTAAAGAAGAGGAATAGCTTAAAAGTTTTTTGAATTTCTTTTTTCAGACATTTCTCGGCTTCATCAGAAGTGCAAGATTCTTTAAGGTTTTCATATATATGGTTGATATCCTAAATATATAATGAGTATGAATTACATTTTGTAATTGTTTAATAATTGAACAGAATACAGTAGAACATTGGTTAAATGAAAATAAAATTCACAATTTCTCAATATAGCTTAGTTTATGCTATAGAATTTTATTTGTTCCAAAATTTCCCGGAATTTACTTGAAGTTTCCAAATTTTCGTTTACTGCTTGAGATAAGAACAGACCCATTGATGTCTCTACTTGTTGTTCGTGTGCTTTAGAAACTCATTTTTACTATAATTTTCATTATTGTAGAAAAATTCGTTCATTTTTCTAATATAATCTGCTTTTGCTAGAGCAATTGCAATCAGAAAATTAGTTTCTGCTATTTCTGAAATTTGGGATGGGTTTATTGTCGAAAGCAAACTTTCGGCGCCAAATCTGAATTGAAGAAAAAGATCTTTGACACGCGTCTCTCTGCCGTTTTTCACTATATCTAAGAGCTTTTCTGGAGACACCAATAAAGCTACAAATTTTTCAATATATTCAAGAAAAGTTGAATCAATTTCTAATAATCTAATAATTCTAATTTTTTAATGTCAATTATTATATTATTTAAAATATTTTATTGAAATTCATATCGAATTGAAATTAGACCTGAATATTATCCACAAAAGTTGTGGTTCCGGCTACATGCTGCAACCTTTGTTCCCCAGCGAGGCTTTAAAAAACAAGAAATTTTTTTTAAGTTTGCATTTATTGAATCTCTTGACATTTTAAGATCATGATTTGCATCTTCTTCCCCATTTTTTTTACTTTCCAAATCCGTATTATCAGATTCATTATTCTATACAATTTTTAAATAATTAGTTAATTTTAAAATATTTTTATATAAATTAAATTATTTTGTAGCATTTAAGCATTTTTTCAAATATTCTTCCCCTCCATTGTAACCCTATTCATGGTCAATTGGAGAACTCCAGTCTCTTATTAAAAATATTATTTGCTCAAATGTATATAATAATTTAAAAATTTAATATTATATAAATTATATAATATTATATTAATATTATGAAAATGGTGATTTAATGAGATTAATGAGAATCTTCACAAGATAAGGACAAAGAAAGCGAACGAAATCGAATGCAAAAAGTGAAAAGTTGAAAAATTGAACTGCTTGATTGTATCTTCTTTTAAACTTTAGTTTTTTAAATGCTGAAAATTGCTCGTGAAATTTTTTTTACCAAAATTTCTTTTTAATATATAAGCTTTGAGATATCCATGCTTCGGACTACTTGATAATTTTTGGTGGAACTATCATATAAAATTTATTTTATTTTATTTTAATTTGGTCAAAATCAACAAACTATAAAGTTCCTCTTTTAATATACCTACAAATAACATTGAAGCTTTGTCAATCTATTAACAGCTAAGCGATAATATCTTAATTATACTTTAAATGATTATTTTTATTATATATTTTTTAGGTGAATAAATGTAAGTGCAATACTCTATTCTATTGTGATTTTGACTTCTTGGTAATATGAGAATTAATTCTATATTATTTTTCATTTATTGTTTGATCCCTACAAGTATCAACTATCAAGTGTATACATGAGTAAATATAGTACACAGGTAAACGTGATACATATAAATTGGTAGCTGAAACAAACTTATGATATAAATGCTATAACATGCTCGGAATTTAAAAGCAACCCACCTATCTCAACTGTTTATATTCAACAATTTAATCTCTGATTATTACAATTATTCATTATCATTAAATACAAAGTTTTATTTAACTTGCACTACAAATATCATATAGATTAAATATTATTAAATTCAGTGCGAATGAAAATTTTTATCAGTTAATCTAGATACATGCAGTTAAAATCACTTCAAATGTTAGTTATTAGTAATGAATTAATGCTTAATTATACCGAAAGGAGATTATTTTTTTTAAATTATTAAATTTATTTTTGATGTTCATCAGTTAACAATGTAATAGTATATATGCCTTTACTAACTTTGATTAAAAAATAATTAATTATTTTCATTCGTTATAAAAACATTTTATACAATAAATTTTGCCAAAACATACAGTAAATTATGTTCGTTTTCTTTCGATATATTAATTGACCGCTTTTTTAATATCCAAATCAATTAGTTATATTCAATTATTCATTAACAGCATATTTGCTAGATGTGAAATATTCAACAATTTTTGGGCGTGTTTTTAGAGAAAAAGTAGTTACAAAGGCAAATATAATTGCCAAAAGGAACAAAACTCCTAAGAGAATATAAACATCCAATCCTGCTGGATCCTTCGGAATGGGCAAACATTTCGACGTGTCAAAAGTAAAATTGTGCGATGTTCCAGTTTCAAAAGTTTGAATGAAAGGTGTAAAAAGAGGCTTAAGAAAATCTCCCGCCTCAACATCAAGTCCAAGCGAAAAATTACCAGTCGCAGAAATAACACTTTTTTCATGAGTGATTGTAACGTTTTGAGCCAGAAACAATGCGTAATCAAATGTCAAGATAAAGCTCGTTAAGAGAATTTGCGAAAATATAAGAATTAATGATAAATATAGGCTTTTCTTATTCCTATTATTTTGCTTCTTATTAAAATTATCTATTTTTTTATTTTTTCTTGCACTCTCATATTTCCTCAAGTAGAGATAAGAAGAAATCGGGATAAAAACGATCGGAAATAACAAAATATATTGAATTATTTTTGCCACAAATTTGATTTTATTATACCTATCTTCGAATTCTTTCTTAATAATATCTCGATAGTCTTCTGTTGAAACATTGAAAGTGTTATTGGTCGAGATATCCTCAATTGTTTTAATATTAATTCGAAAATTATCAGTAAATTCGCTAATTTTTTCAAACATTGCTTTTATTGGGCTTAATGTTAATTTATTGGGAAGTTCCAAAGGACTGCAAACGTCCACGCTTTTCAAGGCAGAACAAATTGGGCTAATAACCTTACCAGTTCTTTTTCCCAAGCACTTAAACTTATTCTTAATTTTTTTTAAAAAATTTCCATCGCTTTCACAATCTTCACTGTCAAAAATATCTGAACAACTACTTGACGCATCTTTCAATTTTGATCTACAATTATCAACAGCATCTTTAATATCCCCTATTGCAGTCCTTATATGGCTTTCAGCTTTATTATACTCGCCGTCTATGGCTCCAGTTATTTTTTTGATTTTATCTGAAATAGATTTCCAATTTTCAACGTTACCCTCAATGACATTAGCCAAGTCATAATATGCAGTTTGATAGGCCTCATTGATGAGATTGCTTTGTTCCTTCGCATTGGTCGCCATGCATTGAAAACTCACGGAAGCTTGATGTGTATTATAAACTATGCTAACTAAAGGACCTGCAACTATAATCCCATTAATGATCGATAGCAAGACGAGTCGTCCTTGTTGCCCTGTTAATTGGGGTAAAGATAAGACCATGACACAACGAAAACGAATGCTAATGGTTATTAAAATTGTTACAATAATTGAGAAGATAATTGACGATGACATTGAATATAAGAATGATACTTCATATTTTAAGTATAAAATACTAAATAATACTCCCGTGAAGATAGTTAACGAAATAATTGTTTTAAGAAAGTAGACTGCAATGCACTTCCAATGAGTTTTAATTGAAAACATTGTTGATCTTTTTTACTCGGGTAATGCAGCTCTGTCTTCTTTTTCTACAATTTGAGGTAACATGCTTAAACAATGTATAATAACCTATTCTTAGTGCAAATACGTATTTTCTTTTTAAAATGTTTATTTTATTTATAAAAAATACCTTTTTAAAATGATATTCAAATCGAAGTAAATGTATTTAATTTTTTTTCAAATTTTAACAAATAGCTGATATTCTTGTAGTATCTGACAAGATTTATTGTAATATACAGACTACTATAATAAAGCCTAAATGTTAGTAAAGCTCGATTTAAACTAAATTTTAACGTTTCGTTTCTTTTTATATGAATCAAAATTCTGAGGAATTTGTAAATCAATTGTATTGTGAGATAATTTGCAAATAATGATTAATAATCATTTAAATAATAAAGTAATAACATTATTTGAATTTAATCAATTAATTAATGAATTACTAATAGTAATTACTAGAGATGGACCGAATGTCATTTTGGCCGGATATCCGGATACCTAACATTCGGCCTTTTCTTTGGCCGGATTGCCGGATATTCGCCCGCCGAATTTTGCCCTATACCTTATATGTATTTTTGAAAAATACAGTTTTTCAAATAGACTTTCATAGAAATCTAATGTAAAATTCTTAATTTTTCTATTCAAATTAAAAAGTTGTAATTAGATTTCTCTAATAAAAATATTTAATAAATAATAAATTATGTCATTCAAAATTAAATAAATGTTGATAAAATGATAAAATAATTAAAATCAAGGTATATTGACAAATTAATTGGAGTTTAAAGTAATATATATATAATAGATATAATCATTTGCTTATTTTGTGCATATTTGAAGGTAAATACGCAAAAAAGTTCGGCCGCCGGATTTTGGGCAAAATCCGGCCGAATGTTCGGCAAAGTGGCCGGATAGCCGAATTCAGTATATCCGGCTCCGGCTCAGGTCCATCCCTAGTAATTACGGATATTAATATTAATATTATATTAGGTAATTACGAGAGTTTTGTTTATTGTTTACTTGTACAATGATTCGTAAATTTGATATATTTGTTTACAAGTGATTGATTGATTGATAATATTTGACAAAGCTAATAAAATATAAATTATTAATCATTATTCATATTAATTTTTTTAATTTTATTAAATGAAATAACAATGTATTACAAATTTTAATTATTCACAATCTAACTATGTTTAGATTCAAAAATGAAAATATTTAGAACTAGTAGAATCCAAATGCATCGATAACATCATTTTTAAAAATATGTAGGGCTGGGTGGGGACAATCCGTTAGGGGGGACAATCCGATCAGATTAAATTACGCGAAAACTAATTCAAATAGTACGCTCAGAAAAATTTGATTTAATGACATTGTATTAATCATCCAATATCCCAAATTTAAAGTTAATCGCTAAACATAATCTTCAGTTATGATTGAAAGTTTAAAAACACACCTAATTCCCAAGAAATTGGTTTTCCATTAAAATTTGACTTTGAATTAAGCAAATTGAGATATTAAGGTAAGATTGGCTTTGGATGAATCTTTGTACTATTAAGTATAATTAATCAAAGTAGTTTAATTTATAATAATGATTACAAACAAAGCAATTCAATTAAAGTCAACTAAGTTGTGGTGGGGACAATTCGATCACCCATTGGTGGAGACAATCC
>VJMY01001540.1:0-11279 GCA_009869795.1 Neelides sp. FZ-2019 | reverse complement strand
TCAACAGCCATAATCTAATACTTATCCAACAAGGTAAACTCTACTTCATTAACAACTATAAATCACTTCATTAGCATATTAACTCAACTGGCATACTTATAACACCAGCACATAAGACCACAAGGGATTGATCATTTACATAATTACTATGATAATGATTAATTAATTATAAGATTTAACGTTTATTTTTTCCACTATTTACAAATTGCTTTGCTTTCTTTTTGTTAATATCTTTACAATGTTTCATGGAATTTAAATTTTTCACCCTAATTTTAATTCGCATTTTTAAATATTCGTCAACAATATCACTATTAGAATTTGGGAACACCGTAAATAAATGGTCTTTAAGCTTTTGGGTAATGTTAGCTTGATTCCCATGATCACTCATAAAATCATTAAACTCTTTTTCGAATGAAACTACCGTTTTAAATAAATAGTCACTGGGAACTAATAAAAAACCCCGAGATAAAGTTTCAATCCAACCTGTCGACTTATCAGGAACGAGCGCTGATGGAATCCCAAACACACCTTTTCCTTTTCTTTTAAGTTGTCATGCAAGATACCCAGCAATGAATCTCAATCCTTCATTATCTAATTGTGATATATTGGACGATTTATTTTTAAATGGAAGTGATTGATTTTCAGTGGATAAGTAGTTTGCAACATTAAGATTGTTAGCACTTAATAAATCTGCACTTATGTAGCTAAATTGATCGTCAAAAAGTGAATTTGTATTTCTAGGTGTCCTTAACTTTGAACCTAATAAAATTAGACGGAAGCGATATTTAAATGCTACCCAGTCTGGATTCGAATTAGCAGTTCCACCAAAATTTCTAATCATAGAAAAAAAACTTTCAAGTGCGTCCTGATTTGTATATGAGGATAATAAATATGAAATACCATGGTTTTGATTCAAATCAATAAATAATGACTTTAAAGATTTCACAGAGATCATGAATCCTTTTTGACATTGAATTAAACCTTTTACTTTTCTGTTAGATAAAAATCTCATGGTTCCTATAAGATTTAAAAAATTCTCTAGGGCTTCTAATTGAATATCGTATTTTAATCCAAAACCACATTTTAAAGGATTATTTAAATCCTCTCTAAATCGTGCATTCATTACGTCAAATCCATCATTGATTGTTTTAAAGAATTTCGCGATTGAAGGTTGAGAAGGATACAAGTATGCTGCAAGTGCGGACATCCTATTTGAAAGTAATTGAGCTGCTGGTCTTACGCGCATTCTTTCGGCATTTTTAACATTGATGAGTTCCCTCGTTAACTTCGGACAATATTTAATTTCACCTCCATTATTGTTTAACATATCTTCGAGGAGCTTTCTGTTAATTTCAGTATCATCTTCTAACACAACTCCATCGTCCAGTATGTGATTCCTGATGAGCTTCAGCATATGAAGAGGGTCAGCAAACACGTAGATGTTTCTTGTAGCGTCATATGGATTCACAAATGAAGGGTTGTTTTCGTTTATGTTTAAACTCTTGAATAAACCTTGATTGTCCGGTCCGAGATCACAAGTGACAGAATAAATTAACAGCCCGCATTTCTCAATTTGAGTAATAATTTCAAGTAGAAGCTCTTTGGTAATCTTTGTATTAAAGTCGTAATAAATGGGTTGCTTCCAGTGTTCACATAGACCTCTAAGCATTACGACAAGAACTTTTGAGTGTCCCGATATTTGATCGATTGTCGGGTCTTTCACATGGGATGAGTCAATGGCCATTTCGTCAAATGCAATTCCGCATATTTTTGTTCTTGGGTCCATATCTTCCGATCTTTTCTTTAAAATGGACAAAACATCCATTAAAAGTCCTTTTGAACATGTGAATTTTCTCATCCAGTATTGAAGAGTTCGAGGACAGGGCAAAGGTATTTTCCATTTACTTCTGGCATTTTCATAAGACTTTAAAGAAACGCTCTTCAATGCCAGAGCTGAAACAATGTCCTTTTGAGTCCTTTTGACTTTCTTGTAGCCAGAAATCAACTTTAACTGGTGAGTCGAAAATGTGCTTTTAAGTCCTGTCGACATGTCGCTTTGTCTCTTCTTTAATTGTTCCTTTAACCGCTTAACTTCATTTTCTAAACGTGATATCCTTCGCTTGTAATAATCGAATTTTTCAAGACATTCTTCAATCTCCATCTCTAATTGTATCAAAAGACATATATATAATTAAATTGTATTTAAATAATTTCAATATAATTATAAGTATTTATATAGTACTATTTAACTGAATGTAAGTATATGTATTTTAAAACCTTGAAGAAATGTCTGTGAAGATCCATCCATTGTCTCGGTCTCACAATTAGTTTGTGTCGAAATTGAAATAGAGCCCAAATTCTTATTGTCAGTTGGATGAATTTCTATAATTTAATATTGAAAATATATTAGTTGTTTAAATCTATAATCGAGCATTGATTATAACAGATTAAACATTAATTAACTCACCTTCAAATTGAAACTTCACTTTGAAATCGGCATTGGATTTTCTTGTGGCCCGTTTGCTTCTTTCTGTTTCCACTTGAATTGGCTTACGATTAAGGAAAACTGTTGGGATTGCGTCACTTTTGAGTATTTTATTATAAGGTTCATTTAAGAATTCATATTCTGGCTTTTGAATAAAATCGGATGGTAAAAAATGATCAGAACAGATCCTCGCAGTTAACGGATTAAAACTCCGATCTTTCCTTTTACATTTAGATTTCCATATATTTAAAACGGAGAGGTTTTTATTTGGGAATCTATGAAATGATAAATTTGGTAAACTCTTATTACTACCTAGTTGCTTACATTCAGCAACAGCACAAACCCACACCATTTTAATTACAAATTAAACAATTTGGGTAAAGAAGTAAAGATTGAGTGGGGACGAATATGAATCTCTACCCCGATTAGGTCATTTCACGCGTTTTCTTTCATGTCAGGTTTTAGCTCCCGTTTCTATTGCGTCTGTATGACCTAACCTATCATTTTATTTTCTAACTATCAGATGTTTTCTAAAAAATAATCATAGTTAAAATCTATCACTTAAGTACTTCTACTATTATATAAAGGGGGAAAACGAGAGAAGCGTGGGGAAGAAAGTGAAAGCTTCGCTCATTTTTCCGCACACAAATTATTAATTAGAATATATAATAGGTTAAAAGCAGAGGATGAAACTTCAAGTAGTTATCTACATATGGCTAAGCTTATTACAAGTATATGGATCGGACATTGATCATGAAGTAGTGGATTTCTTTGACAATCTACGTGAGCGTACCCCATCTCTCTCATATTGCAATCCGAATTCTCTGGGACTTCGTTACCGAATTCCTGCTGACCTACAATGTGAAATTCCTGACCTTCCCAACCTACCACGGTAGTCTCGATAACCTTATGGTGGACAGACATTAACCAGAAACCCCTCTTGGCTTACTTGTGTGAAAGCAAGAAAACTACGCATTCCACTCATTGGCAGTTCTTTGGAGGTTACAACCAAGAGGTGGAGACAGTGAAGAACCATATTTCAAAAGAACAATGCAAAGAAATGACAATAACCAGGATGGCTCCTGACGGGTCACCCCTTCAAAGAATCTCCGATGGACTTCATTCTACTAATAAAAAGGCTTCCGCTCCTTGGAAATGGTCAAGAAAACTTACAGACACGGTTATCAACTATCAACTAATCTCCATGAATGCGCTAGTGAGCGATTCAGATGAAAGCATACAGAGTGTAGAGCCACTTCTACATTCTTGCTACTTAAAGGACGAAGGATGCGCCACGGCCTACGGGTGGTTAATTTGGAAAGCAAAAGACGCTAACACTTGCCGTCTAAAGAAAGGAAGGACTTCCGATTGTTTGCTAACCGGAGAAAATCTGAGCTGCCCTCAATTGGAAATGTCGATAAGAAAATTGGAAACAAAAACAAATGTGTGGAGTAATCTTGGGTTACAGTGAGACAGGAATTTTGTTCTCTCGCGCAAGTGAGTGGCCAAGAATTCGGGGTTTCTCTATAGCTCCGACGTCTACAGTCTTAACTGTTCTCAAAAACCCCAATGCTAGGCATGTGCGATCAATAGAACTGATTGACGAAATCGAAATAAACGAACCATACGTGGACCTCGTTACAAGTACCCCAGCGACAACACTTCTCACTAAGTTCCACGCTGTCTTTATGCCCGATACCCAAATCAATGCGAAATTCAATTACTTACATGAAATGGTTATGAAATCGCTGAACTCCAGCATCATTCTCACCCATCAAGCCATCTGTCAGAACTCCCGCTCTCATCTACAACTCATAAAACTTTTGGCTAGATCTGGGCACCCCAGCCTAATTACCCAATTACTTTTAGAATCTCCTCTCTATCGAGCTGTCTTCACTGGCGATGTACTTCTCATCACACTCTGCGATGAGATAACGAAATACCGCTTCATGCCCAAAAATCAAACTGTGCATGTAGTGTGCATTTTGGAATACCCAGTACAGTATGAACTACGAAACGAGAGGAAAACGGGATATCTAAGAGGAGGCTTGTCCAGGGAAATTTCCGATACTCCGACCCTGGTAAATTGCGAATCTCCCGTCGAATTCTTATTTGACACAGGCCATCGGGTTCTAAGTTTGACTAACAAATCCGAATTTTTGGAAATCCAAACTCTACCCCAGCTCTCAACAAAATTTAATCATTCCCACCTTCCCCAACTTTCATTCAGCAGCCCAGGAATTTACACAAGTGATGAGCTAAGCAGGAGCAAGACAATTTTGGAGCTGGTGGGATCTCTCCAGCAACGGCTCATCTTTGACTCTATCGTAAGAACTCACTCTGAAGGGAAGACTCACTATCCACCAACTACAATACATTGATCGACTACGAGACTTGGCAGCAGAACCTTTTAGACAAATGTTGGGAAAGATTATTGCTTCGGTTAGCTCAACGGTTCTTTTGGTTTTAATGGTTTTCATCATCTTTAAATATAAAGTTTTCTTTTGGGGAATTTTTCGGAATCTCTGGCGAAGGGGAAACAATTATCGGCAAGAATGGAAGGAACAACGTCGATACAAGAGAAGTTTAAAGGCCAGCGCCCCGCCCCAGTACCATCTCGGTTCAAAGAGTAAAACGACGGAATTATTTCTGTTAGAAGAAAGACGACCAAGAGCTACATTATACCCTGCTGGGCGCCTAACTGAGATGCAGAACGAATACCTAGAATTGGACCAGGTGCCCGATCCCCGTCGGACACCCCGACGACGACGAGTCAGGAGATCTTTACCAATACGTCCATACCGCCAGGTTTGCCGAGCTCCGTATTAAAATTTCCCTAAAAATCATTTCCTTGTCCTTAACCTGGAGAGTTTTGATCTGCACATGAGAGATAGATGGAAAACTATCTAAACATAATAGAGTTAATCAAACTTTAGTTATATAACTGACAGTGTAATTAAGAGCCTTATCGTAATTATAGACTATATTGACTCTAATTAAGGTAGAAAATATATAAGATATAGTTCTATATTTTATAACATAAAAATTTATAATCTTTATGTGAGAAAATAAATATAGGTGGGAGATTGTTATAAAGATTTAGTTTGATTAAGAAGTTTTAGCTACATTAAAATAGTAAAATAAATAGAAAATAATTAAATAGAAAGTAGGACTTAAGAGAAAACTCTAAGGTATGAAGGCCTTTAAATAAACACATAGGCCCTTAAGATTTACACAATGTAACTTTCACTTAACTCTGTCTTTTATATTACACTTACATGTATGCGTAATATATTGATATAATTGAATGTTCTTCTTAGATGTAATTTAAGTGAAATTTTGTAAAATTAGAATATTATTTTAAGTAAGTAGGGTATTAATTCAGGATATCTTGAGGTATAAAAAGGGCGAATGGGTAATGTAAAAGGATCAGAAACCGAGACGCTGCCCAGGTAGGAGCTGAGGACTGATCAGGATTGGCCGGGGAACTTGAGAATTATTGAAATCGTCCAGAGTTAAGGATTTTGGATCAAATTTGTACTTTGTAAGTGTAAACGGAAGGGGAATAGCAGTAAGCTAACGTCTTACTCCTCTGAACCTCCGCCTTTATTAATAAGATTAGAAATAAATACTCTTCCTCTTTTTGCATTAATCTTTGTCTACTTTCTTTACTATCTGATAGCGGCTACGGCCTGCACCGAAAAATCAAATTCATATATTTGCATAACAACTTTAAATATGAAGTGGAATTTTAACATTGAGCTAAATAAATTGGATAAAAGTCTTGAATATATATAAATCAACACATGAAAAATTTATTAAAAAACCAAATTCTATATAATTTGAAAGTTTGAGCCATATTGGAGAGTGTAAGTAGAAACCTCCTACTGCAATTGAATAAAATTATTTACCAATGGCTATAATGCCAAATCCAGCAATCAAAACAAAAAGAAAAATGTTGATTAACTTAGTCATTTTTATAATTCGTTAATTTAAAATGTTTTGAAAGGTTATTAATTATTATGGAAATGTTAAAATAATATAATGGTTTTAATTCCAATGAAATTGGAGAAGAAATAATTTATTTTATCGTCTCAATTTGAATTTATTTCCTTTTAAAACTTATTAACATTTTAATTTTAATATAATACTTTAATATTAATGCTTTATTTATTTAACTAATAATAAATGAAATTTTTATAGAAATATTTTTATAATTCTTGATACTGATTTCCATTCGCGAGATTCGAGATTTCGCGTTCGAAGTCTTGACGGTTTAGTATATTGGAAATCCTTTGTTCATTCGTTCTAAGTTCTTGTAATAGGTCACCTCTCTCTTGTCTCGAGTTACACTTTATACAAATTAACATTAAAAACAATAAGAGATTTACAAGTTCAAATAAGCCACAGATCGTAAAAAGAGTTTCATTGCAAATGTTTTCGACTTTTTTCTTCTCAAATAAAATATTAATAGAAACTACATAAATTTCCTTTGAGAAGAAATAAAGCCAAACTAAATATCCAAAACCAATTAACAAGGCAATAAAAAAAATACAGCCGATGCTATCCGGAACATTTATTTCTTCGCGTGTTTTTTTCACACTTGAGATATATCCAATTAAATTCATTTCAATAATCAATATTATTCCTCCAATAATAAAAAGCAATCCTAAGTTTTCCGACACTTCACAGTTTTCTTTTCCAAAATATATACTTCCAATTACAATCATTAAAAGACCTGGAAGAAAATTGACCAAAATTACTAATAGAAGTGCAATGATGCAGTCGTAGTCGCAACGGTCAAAGTTGAAAAAGCGAAATGTTCGACTTCCATCCAAAGGCTGTCTTTCTTCAATCATTATCACGTCTCACTTGTAAATAAAGAGAAATTGCTGTTAAAACTAATAATTTTATAATCACTAGGCATTATGGATGTCACAGAAATAATAAACAATTCCCATTTTCATTTGTGTTTTTTTCGTGACTGGATTCAAAAATAAAAAAGCATTTCTTCATTTTATAATTTATTTTAAATGATTTTTCATAAGTTTAGGTTATGTTAGTTATAAAATTTCGGAGTGAACATTATCTCCTATTCACTAAAAACAAGTGTTATATTACTATCTTCTAACTTATTGCAATATTCCTGTTTTGTCGTCAAATGATAAAATGAATTGAATACAAAATTTTATTTTGAAAATTTGATCTCTCAAATAATTTATATTTCATAATTTTCCAATTTATTAATTACATGAATTCAAAATTTGATATAATCACATTTCTAATGATTAAAGATATAAAATAAGGAATACATTTATTCATTTTTTGAATTTAAACTATTAAATTTCAGATTCTTCCATTCATGTTTCTTACATTAACCGATAATATCCAGTTTTAGAATCACTTTATTTAAATTTAATTTTTATCAAATTATGTTAGGTTAGGTTAGATTAAGCTTTATTCTGTCGATTTAGTAATTCTTTTATAAATACGTACCTTTAATGTTTACAGGATTTATTCTACTTATTTTGCTTAAAAATTAATTGAATTTCAGTATGTGTGTGAATTAAATTTTCTCTCGTCTTCTTGCTCAATTTGGCAGAGTATGTGTGGAAGAAGAGGATAACCTTGGATGAAGAGATTATACAGTTGCGGTCATAAGATTACTTACATCTGTTGTATAATGGTGTTGTAAATAAAATCACTCATTGAAAGTGCACTTTTATTTGGCATCATTTCAAAGGATCTTTACATCAGGATATGAGCATATTGTAGCAAGACATAGGATGTCCTTGCATAATGTGCATATAGTCGAGCTCGCAACAATCGGCAATATTTCACATAAGGCCCAATATTCATAAGGTCTCATAGCACAAACCCAATGTCTCATGATCCCCGAGATTTTCTCCATTTAAAATACATAAAACCTCTCTGTATATTCTAAAGCTCAAGTCATTCGGTCATCGCTCTTATACAATAGTGTCGAGCTCAAAAAGTTATGTAGGTAGCATATAAATTATAGACCGAACGACTTGAGCTTAACGAACATATGAAAAATTAGTAAATTAGAAACAGGGTTCGCAAATACATAAAAAATATAAAATCAAATTAGTATAAATTTTTATTATTAAAATACTTTATTATCATTATGTATTATTAACTTTATTAAATTGCGATATTTTATTGAATTTAAAAGTGTTAATATTCAATATTTTAAATAATAAAATTAAAAATTTTAATGAAATATTTATTTATTAAACGTACAAACAGAATATATTGTAAAAATATTATACGTATATAAAATTAAATTATTCATCTTATATTTTACCGCCCCGAAAACGACCAAATCGCAAAATAATATTTTGTTGATGAATGTTTAAGCTTCAGCCATTAACAAATTTATTGGCAGATGAAAAAATAAATCATACTGCCAAATAAGCTTGTATATGGCCGTAGCCCCCAGTCCGGGTATTTCACGAACACAATGATAAAACTCAGAAACTAAATCTGGTAAATTTTAAGATTAGATATTTTTTCAGGATTTGACGCCGGGAATTGAGGGAGGGATATTTTAGAAGCCATTTAATGAACATTAACTTTCCTTACCTTATTTCTTAGCAGTAAGTCCCGGCTTCAATTTAAAAAATTTGGAACATTAGGTGGCCAGAAAACGAAGCAAGGAATAATATCCGAGCATAAATTCCAAATCATGGTATAATGCAAAAAATACATGCACTACATGCAATGTCTACATGCAACACATACATGTTAAAGCTATAATGCAAAATATATAAAAAGCTTTAAAAAGCTTTTTGCTTTCAATGTTGAATAATGTACAATGAACTAACTGACTAATAGCATACAGCATGAAAATGTATTTCATAGTTGTTATGCAAATATATGAATTTGATTTTTCGGTGCAGGCCTTAGCCGCTATCAGATAGTAAAAAAAATCATGCAAAATCAGGCAAATATTAATGCAAAAAGTGAAAAAGAATTTACAATAACTAATAATAATAATAATAATAAGTAAACAATAACTATAAAAATTAAATTTTTAAATTGAAAAGCTGTAAAGCTATTTGAATTAAATTTAAATTAAATTTAAAAGCTAAATTTAATTGCCATTTTAAACGTATTATCAAAAAATATGATGATTTGCAGGAGTTTAGCAAGTGTCTTGAGGATTTCAAAAGATTATTCGTCAAGATGTCCATGAAGTGTCTTTTATCGGCATTATTTCAAAAGAATCAAATAGTAATTTCAAATTTTAATAATTAATCTGTTTATATTTAAATATTAATATATTATTTATTAAGTTATAATACGCTTATATCTAATTGCAAACTTATTTATTCTAATTGCAAATCATAATTTTTATAATTGCAAAAGTCGTTAATTGCAAGTTAAATGTATGCCTAATTCAAAAGTATTAAATATCAAAATGAAAAAGATTCTTGTATTAATTAAACTGTTCATCCACTTGTTTTGAAACTTCTTTGGACATTTTTTTCCCATCTGTAACTTAGGTAGAGACACAATTCTCTGAAGAAACATTCAACAAGCTTATGATTATGTAAGATAAATATAAATATGACATATTGTTATATCTAAAACAATTTATTAAGAGAATCAAGTTAAAAAAGGTCAATTACCATTATATAGGCAAGATAGTTCTATTGCTATATGCCCAACGCTTCCTTTACTTGGACCAAGCAAAAAACGAGAATAATTTGCTTTCCAATGATGCAGTTTGGCACACTGTAATTAAAAATATAAGCAACAATATTATTTTATTATTTACTTAAAATAAAATATTGTTTTTTAATTATTAGGCATATTTAATTTTCAAGCTTACAACAAAAGGAGAACTGGGATTTTTCTTCCTCCATTCTAATAACTTCCCAAGAGGTTTACTGAATGCTGCTAAATTTGTTTTTATTTCTGGCTCCATTATTCAATGACTGGTTTGACTGTGAGTTCTTGTACACAGGTCCCATTTATATAGAAGAAGAACTGGACAGGGCGGCCAATGAAATGAAAGATTTTATTGAAAGGATGATGAAATGATTCATAAGAATTGGTCTATTCTTTTTGAGTCATCACTTATTTTTAACCTTCATTTGACCCTTTCCCTTCCGCAACGACTAATGTTTTCAGTTTTCATAACGAAAATCTGTAAACTATTTCCAATAAGTACTTAATGAATATCGTTAATTGACTCAAAGAAACCCAGAGAAGAAATTGCATTCAAGATAGCAAAGGAGAAATAAATCTTGTTTCCCTTTTATCTTTTTATTGGGGCATGCTGGGTCAACTAAAGTGGTTTACAGGATGGGATTTCGCATACTAAACTTTTTGAATAATGTTGGTTGTTAGTCATGCATTTGATTCTGGAGATCTCAATGTCTGAAGATTTGGTCCACTCTTTTACACAGTTTGTCCTTTTCTACATTTCCATTTGTATTATTCATCAAATCAAATTGTCAAGGATTTAAGGAAACTCAATCTTTAATTGGTTCGATAAGATATATACTACATCTGATATTTTGTAACAATTACATTAGGCCCATAATACACAAAATTAAGCGTATTACGAGCGTATTACCAATATATGGTTAAATATATCTTAAATATATCTTAAATATATCTAATGTAATCGGTTTTTACTCTTATTACCATTTCTGATTGAATAATGGAGCCAGAAATAAAAACAAATTTAGCAGCATTCAGTAAACCTCTTGGGAAGTTATTAGAATGGAGGAAGAAAAATCCCAGTTCTCCTTTTGTTGTA
>VJMY01001539.1:0-11303 GCA_009869795.1 Neelides sp. FZ-2019 | reverse complement strand
TTCTTCACAGCAATTTCGTATTTGTCTTTGTCAGGAATCGGCGGAGGCTGTGCGGGTAACGGAGTTGGACAATCATTGGAGTTTGTGGGTTCACTCGAACTGGAAACATCTCCCATGCCATTATTACCACTCAACCCACCCATGAGAGATGTGTCGATCAGTTTGGCTCTCCTGATCTGACATGAGAAAATCATTATTTTAAGATCGTCTCTTTGCCCTCACTACCACTTCGAAAGTATTTTACAAGCTTTTTGAAATGGAATATAAACATTTCCGTAAATATTAACCTTTATTGTCGGATACTCCGCATAGTTCTTGTACCCAATGGAACTCACAGAGCCAATTGGGGATTGATGAGGCTCGTTTTGGACAACGTTGAGGGTTCTAAAAGTTCCTTCCGTGTATTCTGGGATCAAGTTTTTTTTGGGTTTTTCCATTTTCGGTTTCTTTCCTCTTTTCTTCTTCGGCTTTTTGCTCTTTAATCTACAAAGGAAGAGAGAAAATTATTGAAAAAGCGAACGTGAAGTGACAGTAAGAATGGCTGTGTGAAAATAATCAATCACGTCGAGCCATTTTTTTGCTCATTGACTCTGAATGAAATGAGAATTTGATTAATTTGATCTTTCAAACTCGGCAGAAATAACAACCAAAATGCATTAATTTTCTAAAGATCTCCACGACATTTCGATAGATAAGTCTTTCAAGTTTTTGCATCAAATTGCAATCAGCAGTTAGAAAACATTACATTATTCATCAATAACTGTTTGGTAAAATGCGCTTGCACTTATATCAACATAAATGTTTTATTGTTGATATCTCATATTTCATCAGTATATGTGAATTGCGACGCATTACTTTAAACTTACTTTAATATGACTGTATACTCGAGAAGAGTGAGAAATACAAAGATGATGCAGACGACCATCCAAATATCAAGTGCTTTTACATAGCTCACATTAGGAGTATTCTAAAAATTGAAACAAACAATTAAATTTGTCCTTCATTTTAGAATTTAAATGGAAGGTATAATTGAGATTTATTAACGTCTACCTGACGCACGGATGCAAACATGGCTGTGAGAGTGAGAAGAGTCTAAAAGAGTCAATTTGTTAATATAACATGTTATTACTACTACTGATTGACATTGACTTTGAGATATGTCTTATTGTAATTTAATAAAAGAAGACATGAGTAGCTTACGGTCATGCAGAGTGCCATTCTGCCAGGAACGCTTTCCGGAGGAACGAGGAATGAAAGCCATGAGACTATGATAAATAAGGTACTTGGTAAGTATGTCTGAATTAAATGGTAACTCAGTTGCCGACGAAGAATTACTGCAAATCGGATTCCCGAATAAGATCCTGTTCGATTGAAAATATTAAAATTCAAATCTGTTAGTTATGATAAGAGTGTCTATTTATTATTCACAATATTTAATAATCATTGCATCTAATTGAGGATTTAAAAAAAGTCAAACCTGAGGACGTATTTTGTCGAAAGTTAGATGTTGTTTCTAAACTGACATCAAAATTTGGGAGATTCAAGCTATCAACGAGATAAGCTTCTTTGTTCTCTCGCCAAGCAAGAACAATTGTTTTGTCAGTATAGGCATCTAAGATGTTTAAGAAAAAGTAAAATATTCATTCGATCATTTATAATATAAGAATATGAAATTATACTAACCTCTTTAGTATTACAATATAACTAATTCTTATCGCTCAAGAATTTATACGCATATTATTTGATAGGAATGCCTGTTTTATCGTCCAATAGATAAAAGATAAGATAATTAAAATAACTTACAGCTTTTCATGTCTACATAGCATCTTTGTGTGTCAGCAGGGTAATAGTGGAAATCCATTTGGCATGCCATTGCAACTGTTAACCTTTAATTATTCAAATGATCTTATTACTCAATTATTAAATATTTTTATATTATCATTATCATTGGTGTATTGGTGTAAGCTTGATTATTTAACATTTAAAGGAATTTTTTTAGAAATCTAATCAAGTGCATATTAATGAAAATTAATGACTATATTGGAACAAAAGAAAAGTTTTTTTTAAATCAGAATAATACACAATATAGAAGAAAAGAATTTACTGAATGTGAAAGTGAGGAGAAAGTTCATTTAAAAGCGTTAATTATTCTATATGAGAGTGCTTAATACTAATTTAAAAAGCCATTGCTTCACAGTTGGATAAACTTTAACTGAGCGTTAATGAAAATAAATTACCTCACAGAATATCTAACATTGCTGTCTGGGTATATTCTGAGGCTGGCGGGTTTTGAGAGCAACGCTTGTTGAGAAATTGTCTTTACATGATCTGGAATTATTTGCACTTAATTAAAAGCCCGAATGATTCATTGTTTAAATGCATTCATATTCATTCATTACGTCATTTCGCGATTCATTTTGTACAAATACTACTCAGTAAACTAATTACCTTTGTTAGCAGATAAATCTAAAATGTAATATGTAATAGATAGGATATTTTATTGCTTATAAATTTAAAATTTCAAATATTACTTTGAATTTTAACTTAAAATATAGTGAATTATCAATACTTTAGATTAAAAGCACCTATATTTTTATAAATAAGACATAAACATGAGAAAAATATCAGAGATTTGATTTTAATTATATAGTCCAAATTAAAAGTTAATTTTGTCCCAATATTAATAAATAGTTATATTCATGAATATTCCTTCATAGCACTCAAGAATTACATGCCTTGTAAGAAACTTATGCATAATCTTCCCTAATTAACTTATTTAAGATTCAAGACCATCTACAAATTATGCGTCATAAGGGAAGATAGGAAAAGCCAATAGCTATAATGAAAGTCTTAATATGTAATGACCTATGCTTATGTGAAAGCGTAATGACTGCCGTTCTTCACGCTTGAACAGATTTGCATTCATGAATATGAATGAACCTAATGAGCAAAATGATATTTTCGCCTTTGTATTTCTGATGTACGCCTTTCAATAAAAAATAGCAAAAATGTTTTAACTTCATATTGATGAAACTACTATCTATAATATACATTTATTACAAATAAAAAATCATCCTGTCCATCTCGACTTCTTGACAAACATTAAGAGAGTTTAATTACAAATAAGATAACATAATAAATCAAAACAATTATCAGTTCAAATTTAAATATTGCCCTTTAAGGATACCTACTCATAACATGCCCTTTAGATTCTTTTTCTTTTTTTAAAAAATTACTACATATAGTATGCTAATTTCATTAATTGCTTAATTCATATTGTCAGGCACTAATAATTAAGAATTAACCTTAAGCTCCTGTAATATGTATATCAATAATATTTTATAGATATCTTTATTATTACTGATATAAACTTATGTTTAATGTATCTTATTTGTAAAAGTTGTGAATACAAGCTTACCCTTATAGAAAAATGCAAATTTTGATTGTATTATATAACTAATAATAAGAAAAAAATTCATTGTATATGAATATACAAAAAAGCTGAGATGAGCCTTACCAATGAATACGTCTGGATGCCATAGTTTATCAATCAATACAGGATTAAGGACCAGAAAAGGCTCATCAGGCCCAAGGTTATCCGACAAGTGATGTAAACGAGAATCCTTCCAATAAACTCTGAGATTCATCTCCAAACTCAGTTCCTAAAAAACAACGAGGCCTTTAAACCTTTTGATGGATTTCAACTAAAAAATGACTAAATGGTAAAGAAGAAGCTTCAATGCTATTTTCAATTCATTAAGCATGCTTCTATAAGCAAAATCGCTAAACACAAGAAACTTTTTATATTGTGTTGAGCATGCATATATAGAAGAATCTTTAGCTCACCAAAAAGCCCATCATAACCTTCGGAAAAAATTGTTCGAAGCTCCAAACATTGCACATAGAACACATAGGTATAGAAATTTCATTAAGCGGAACAACAACTCTTTTGCTTCATGTATGCTTCTTTATTAAATAGTAAATGCACTTACAAATAATTATATTATAAATTATAATCTAATTTAAAACTTTAAAATCTAAGAACTTAATGTTAAATACTTACACATAAAATCAACTTAAATCTTGTTTATTATTAAAAACAGACGTAGGTGTCTTTTTGTGTAAGAATAATTTACATTAAAAATGTATTATAATCCTTAAGGAAGCCCAGTTAATAAAAATAAATTTTTTACTCAAGATTTGATGCCAATAAAAAAAGTCTGTAGGCGAATGAAAGTGAAATATGAAAAAAAGTCCTTTGTATACATGAATTTTCAAAAGCTGAAAACATTCTTTTAATATTCTAAAATCGTCACTTTAAAACCCCTTTCATTGCAAAGGATCTTAATAATAATAAGTAAAAAATCTAATATAAGACTAAAAAAGCTTCATCGGGTGCAATAATGATAATTAGGTCAAGGATAGAAGCATCGTAGCAGCTTTTTAAAATCGTTTGATATACATTACATTACATTATATGTATTGATGATTTATATTTTTACCTCGCTTAACTCTTTTATATCGCGAACGTTCATAATGAGAACACTAAAATCCACATCTGTGGGAGATCCTGAAAAATATATGCAAAAATATATATTGATCATTTAAACTTTTGCATCTATTTTTACTAGTGCCATTTCAAGTTACAGTAAAAAAAAGTTTCAAAACAAGTTATTATCAGATGTAATTTTTCATATTTCAAGTTAAAAATTGAACCTAACCAAGCTTACAAGAATTAAATAGTTCAAGTTTTGAAGTTTAAATGTAACAATTGAAAAATTCATTCATTTCCTGAATTCCGAATCCCTCATGAAGTTCATTTGAAAATATAATAGATACAGTTGTGAAGTAAATTAGCATGTTTAGTGAAATGAGCAAGTGAAGTTAAATAACCATCAGGTGTAGGAGGCGGATGATGAATGCTGTAATTTGCAGGAATGAGATTTTCCGCATCTTTATCCTTGACAGTTTTAAACGTTTCTGCTTGGCGTCTCCCTCTCATTAGAACAGACCCAAATTCATCGTCGTCAGACTTATCATAATTCGTACGGATGGAATTTCCTCTTCCAAATAAACTGAAAATACAAAGGAAAAGGTGTAAATACAAGTTCAATTTGCTTGTCGAAAGTATAAAGAGTGTAAACCTAGATAATTTTATATTCCAAATTTCCAATGAATCTTGAACATCAAAAAATATGTTCTTAGTCTATCTAAAAAGTAATGTCATTTTTACAACCTTTAGTCAGAAATAGAAGAAGGTTAAGTACACAGCATGAACTGAATACAAGAATGACAAGAAATAATCCCTGTTCATGATCATAGTGTGATATACAAATCATCATCAGTTCATCATGTAGTGAACAATCATTCAAACTTTACCAATTAAGCTTAATAAAATATTTTCCAATTTGAATCATATTCTCTTTATTGACTCAATTGTTTTGTCTATTGTACTTCATTTGCTGACCTCAGGAGATGTTGTGAATATATTCATAATTCTATTCATTTACATTTTGTAGATACTCGCAATTTTTATAAATATAAGTAAAATTTCAGCACGAACGAATTAAATAATCCTGATGAAATAGAGTCGAATGAAATTATGACTCATAATAGAAATATTTTTTTAATTTTCATTATTGAATGTTTATTTAATTTTAACTCCAATCTATGAATTAATAGTTTTTTATTCATTCGAATGCTGAGTGAATATTGAATGAACGTTTTTCTGAAAACAAATTAAATTAAATGCAAAATATAAAATGTAAGTATGCACTTTCATCTTTTATTTTTTGGTATAGATTATATAATGGTAGATAGAGAATACTAATTTTGGAGAACTCCTGTACCTGTACAACACTCAAGAGTATTAGTATTATAACATTATCATATAAAGTATTACTGATATTTTTATAAAGGTTGTTAAAAGTATTAAAATATTTATTTACAAAAATAAATGTTCTAATTTTGTGCAAAATCGTTGCGGTCGGGCAAGCATTGTTGATGACAGTTGCATGCCGGATTATTTTGCAAATTGAGAATTTAATATATGTAATAAAGTTCAATTGCGATTATTGTCGACAAATGAGATAATTTATAGCGTGTTTAAGTATTATAATGTGCTTAATTTAAATGTAATATAAATAAAAAACCAAATGAATCAACTTACTTGAATAGTATTAATATTGAAAAGAATATATGACTCGATTTGAAATGTTTTCTATGTGACGTCGACGTGAATCTTCTTAAATAATTTTTTAAATTCTGAAAATCATAATCATTTTGTTTAATTGTTCTAATATTTAACTCATCAGGATGTTTGAAAAGATAAAAATTCTTTTTATCCCCCAGTTCTGCACAACCACACGTGAACATTTTCAAATTTATCTATTTTGCGAACCAGTCCATTAATCTCTATTTACTAATTATAGTTCTCTCTCAGAAGTAGGTAAGTTGGGAGTGAGCTGAATAGGATGACATAGATGAGGAGAAATTAGCATTTATCTTTTGACTCTCCGAGAAAGAGGATAAGTTGAAGGGAGCCAAGAAAATTTCCGATCTTAGCTCTTAGGTTCTTGCAAGAAAGACCAATAAGAAAACACAAAAAAGATCTTTTGTCTTGATGATTCAACTATTGCACTGGGATTCTTGAAACTTCACATGCGGCTTAAGCTTTCAATCCTGTGGATCTTCACTTACTCTCAAAAAACGATTAGCGTCTTTATTTGCGCGGCGGAAAAAGCTAGGAAAACAATTTAGAAGGTTTGAGCTTAGAAAAGTGAAGGGGTGGGATTTCAAGTTGATTTATTTATTGACTCAACTCTTTTTGATTAGAACTCATAAACCAAATCAGAATCGGCGGCAGAGGAGAGCCAAAGGAGGAGAGGCAATTAAATGCACTTGCTTCTCTTTTATTCACTTCGAGACACTTCCGGAATAAGTGATAGGTAAGGAGAAGAATGAGAACCCCGTCCTTCCTCCTCACACTCTCTATTTATACTGGATCTTTTCTGAGCCTTTCGTGCAGCCTCATATGCCTTCACTCTCTCAACCTCACAACACTCTTCGCCACACTGCCAACGAATGGGTTGAACAACTGACTCCTCCATTATGTTGTGGAATCATAGGATGAGTAAGTGAGCCGATGATGCTCTTCTTCTCCAATGTACTTTGGCACTTTACTTTAAATAGAAGATCTACTCATTCATAATGCAAATACGAAACATTAAGTTTTCTCCGAATCTTTGTTTTGCTCATGAGCTAATTATGCAATTGTACTTGAAATAATTATACAGGTAATTCATCAACTCTTAAAATGCGGCAATTAATGTATCAATTTTTTGGCCCCACGGAAAAATTTGTGCACGATACGATAAGTATGGTTTACGAGACACGTAGGTAATAGCTATTGAGAGAAATTTATGTTTGTTTAATACAGATTGTATTTAACATTATGCTTTTCTCCCACTATATCACGGAGTTAAATTCCTTTAATAAATCCAAGACAAATAACCTAACATAAATAACATAATTCTGCTGAATGCGTTTTATTTTTTTAAAAACACATAAATTCTTAGTGTTGGTAATTTAAAGTGGTCTACGGAAAGGTTATCAATAAAATATGATAATTATTTATGAAAGATTAATAAAAGTAAAATGTATATAATCATAAATATTTTTCCATACACCTAAAATTCAATGCATCAAAAGATCCATATTTGTACGCATAAATAAATTAAGAAAACCTTTCTTCAATGAAGCAGTTTCTGTGAGTGAAATGCCAAGTATAGTAGAACCATACAACCAATCATTATACTGATTACAAACTTATCAAGATATTGGTATCAATGATATTCTTTAGACATAATCACAATAATTATTTATTGTGATTGATATACATAAATATATAATTAAATACACAAGACAAGGATTCATTCTTATTTTATAGTTGTACGTGTGGTAAAAGGTAATCCTCAAAATCCTCTATATATATATTGTTGGAAAATTGATTTTGACCTCGAGAAACATTTCTATTTTCTATCAATTGTATTTCAATCATGTTTTGAAGATTCCTAAATAAAATATATTATTAATATTATACTAGTATACTTAATGAGATTAATTCAAATGAAATTAATATCAAAGTGTTTTTATTAATTCATACATATTTAAAATACAAGTAGGTATAATTTCATCATACAATTTAGCCATTGCCATTATAAAAAGCAATTCGATATAACAAAGATTAATTAAAATTTTATCTTGTTAAGATAACTATTTATGTATTTCACGGAGGAGGCGTAGATGTGGGTGGCGTAGTTGGTCCCGGAGCAATTGAAGTTGACAGAGGATTCATTGTCATTGGACTTGTGGCTCCAGTCGGACCTCCAGATGTTGTTCCGTCAGGGCAAACGACTGGTGGGAGGATTGGGTCAGCCATGCCAGGCCCCGTGCAATATACTTTAAAGAAGTGTAAATTCGCTCAAGTAAAAATAAACAAAAAATGAGAGAATATATTAACTCCCTAACATACCATAGCACATGAATCCTTTGGCGGTCTCAGCAATGTTCGTTCTAAACCGAACTCGAAGGTTGTTGGTAGAAGAGTAATATTTCCCCACGGGCCTCACATCTCCACAAAACCTATATTATTTTAAATACAAAAAAGTCAATGGTATGACTAAATCACATAATGCATATATGTATGAAAGGCTCTTTCTGAAAATGTGAAAGCCCTGAGGTTTGGGTAATAAGATGTAGTTTCTTTAAAATTTATAATTATATAAATTACCCATTAAGCTCTATTATATTATAAAAAGTATATTGAAAACTCTTTAACTTTCATTCATAATAATGAGCATAATATTTTAAAAGCAAATAATACTATTATTGCTATTTTTTAATTAAAAATGATATACATAAACATCATGGAGAGTGTTGACTTTCTCTTACTTTTGTTCATAAAGAAAATAGTCAGAGATTTTAAGATAATCTTCTTTACAGTTGGAAGTTGCGGGTATATCTAAACAAGGGCAAACAGCAGCAAGAGTGCAATGATGACCCTTCAATTAATTTATTAAGTTATGTAACATAAAATGTAATTTCGTTTGTAGATAGTTAAACTATATTTAGGTATTTATTAAGATATAAATTAAAAAATGTATTTTACAAAGAATCTCCAAATGCACAACTCTTTGTTAAAATAGTCTCCTATTCCAAAGTTAGAACTTTGAATTTGCAAAACTTCTCCTGCACGAACTCTTCTATAGCCACATCCAATTCCTTTCTCTTTAATAATAAAATTCAAAACAGAGGGATTTACAACTTAAAATTGTTATAATATACAAACCATATTTTCTTCTTGAATTTTAATTAATGTTTATTAAATTATATATATTTTAAATGATCAATTACGAATTGAAAATGGCGTTGTAGAGATTACTTGAGCAGCGATTATCTGTAATGAATTATAGAAATTCCATGTTCAAACCTTATTACAAAATAAAATATATTATAAATCATATGCCTATAATGTAGAAATTGTTCTTTGTTTATTGAGATTTTTTTAAACTTACCTTCAATTGAAAAACTATTCCAATTATAAGAACAAAAATATTGAAATTGAAGGCCATCATTACACTAACAATTAATATAAAATCAGGCAAAGAAAATTGAATCCAATTTTACTTGTATTTATAGAGAGGAAGTGAGAAACAGTGACAATGTGTATTGAATTAGCAAACAATTATATTTAACCATTAACTCTGATTTAATATGTATTGAAATTTAGTTTATATAGCATGCTAATCTTTAATATAATATATGCAAGTAGAAAAAATAACGTTTTGTAGCAAAATTTTATTGAATAAAAATCAAATGCAGTAACACACTATGCAAATGAATAAAAGTATATCAAACAAAGACATATTTTATTAATTATTAACATTATCTAGCGTGCTATATATTTTATAGAGATAATCATCATGATTCATTCTGATTCTCATTAAAAGATCAAGATTAATATAATTACTCGTATGAATTTCACATATACCTAATGTAATTACTACATTTAGGTCTTTAACCTATATTATGGTAACATAACTTTTTAATTAATTAAGTAGTAAGAATAATTTAAGCTATACATTTATGTATACCATGGGAAAAATTATATTAATTTTTATCAAATACTCAATTACTTAACTAATTGAATTGAATAATAACTGTTCTTTGTTCCCTTTTATTATTATTTTTTCATTGTGAATCAGAATTATATCTTTTTTATTCAGTACCTAATGTATCATGCAATAATTCATTTGCTTCTCTATGAACTTTATATGTATTCTTCAAAACGAGTATCCACAATCATTTGGTTATGCGGATAAAAAACAAATAGAGTTTCTCCCTCTCTTGTAAAATACTGTCTCAGAGTTGCTGCAAATTGAGTTCCTTGATTAATATTAAAATCGAGATAAGCCACTCCAGGGTCAGATTCAATCATTATAATATTTACAAGATCATATCCAGTTTCAACTGCTTCAACACCTATAAACAATTATTATATATATTCATATTAATTTATTAAAGATTTATTTATTTAGAAAATCATAAAAGTAAAATTAATATCCTTTGCTACTATCAAACTTCATATAACATACACAAAAAATTTCCCAATGAAATTACTTTACATGACAAAAATTGTGGTTTAATATTTATACCTGGTCCACATCCTAATGTAATATGAGCTTTTGATGTTGTGGGCTTGAAATTTTCTTCTTGAGGAAGAAAAGTGAATCCAGGAAAAGAATTCCCAATTCCGCTTTCTTGGTTTTGAAAAGAATCTCTTTTATTCGTTTTTTCAATCCGTTCGTTATCAAAAAGAGGCATTTGCTCCTGAGTTAGTTTGATTCTAACACCATACGTCCTTTCGGTAATAAAGAGACCAACCAGTTGAGATTTGAATGTCTTATTGAGAAAATCTTTAGCTTGATCAGAATATGGAGAACAATCCTGTCTGTTGCAAAACTTTGAAGTGATATGATATAATGGATCAAATTTTCCAGTATTCGGATCTTTAGGTTTTTGATAGTATTCAAATGGATTCTCAATTTCCTCTTTCTCACAAGCAAGCTCAATGAAATATCGAAATGTACTAATGTTTGGGTATGCACTTGCAAAATATAAATCTTGGATTTCTTTTAGTGAGTTTGCCGTTTGTTCGTTCAAAAACCATCCATAATATAAAGGAAAACTAGAGTTATCATTTATATGAAAGTCTTCCAGTTGAACTTGATATATTCCAGAAC
>VJMY01001538.1:0-11322 GCA_009869795.1 Neelides sp. FZ-2019 | reverse complement strand
TTGTCAAATTTAAGTATATGGATGTTCGATTAACATAATAAGGTAAAAATATAATGAAAACCTCTTTGTTGGTTTTAGAGTTATGATTGATTTCGTAGAGGTTCTAATACATTCCGTTCACCTATTATAAGTATAAAGTAATATGCAAAAATATAAATAATAAAAGTTACCTTTCTCGCTTTTTAAATCTTCAAGCTCTCTTTCCAACAATCTAATTTTGTCGGAGAGCCCTTGCTGATCTTGTTGAGCAAGTAAAAGTCCTTGTTGTTTATCGTTTTCAGCTCTTAAAAGAGCTTCTTCGTATTGAACTCGAGCAGAGTCGATTTGCGAGCGAAGTGTCGCAATTTCCCCATTCAACTTGTTAACTTCAGCTTTTTTCCCTCCTTCCAAATCAGCACGGAGATTCTTAATTTTCTCGTCGCTCTCTTTCTTCAACTTCTCTTCATTGATTGAAGAGGATGTGATTAAACTCGCGAGCTCTTTGCTGTATTTACTCTCAATTGACATTTTATCTTGGTCGTATTTTTCTTTTGCGATTTTCCCTTCTCGGTCGGATCTTTAACAAATGCACACGTTTAAACATTATTATAAAGAATTATTGTATTTAATAATATATTTTAAATTGTCTTAAAAATTATAAATATTATGTACATAATATAACAATTGTTTTTATTTACCTTGTGCATCTATCTCTGAGAGCAGAAACTTCAGCGTTCATTTTCCCTTTGAGATCAACCATTTGCCTCTCGAGCGACTCAATTTTCTTGTCTTTCTCGATCAACAAAGTTTTAAGAGTCTCTTCAAGTTCTTCAAGTGAATTCTTTTCATTTTGAAGCTTATCAATAGAATTTGTAAGATTCTTAACATCATTTTCCTTAGCTTCAATCAAATGAATGGCATCCATATGAAGTCTCTCAGAATTTGACAAATCCCCTTTAAGTCTGTCAAGAATCTGAAGCGTATCTTCTAACTCTCTCCTAAAATCAGGTAAAAAAGGTAATAAATGTAAAGGTAATATTAATTCAAGTAATTTGTCAAATCTTAAATTTTGAAAATCAATAAATGAACTTTTTAGTGTAAAAATATTTTAATTAATATAGACCTTGTATTGTTGAGTTCTTCATTGATAAATTCAGTCCGTTCTCCCATGAGAGCCATTTCTCTCATATACTCATCCCGTTGCGAATCAATTTGAACTTCTAAAACGGATTTTTTGTTCTCAGCGGCATCAGCTCTCACGGCAAGATTCTCGATCTTGGCCTCAAGATCAGTACGAACTCTCTCAGAATCAAGAAGTTCACGTCTGAGACTCGCAAGATCATTTCTGGAATCAGTAAGTTCAGCCTCGATCTTTGCCTTGTTCTGCTCAAGTGTCCGGTTCTTCTCGCCCATTTTCTTCTTTTCCTTCTCGGCCGCATCTCCTCGTTCAGTGGAAGAGCGAAGTTTTTCAGCGAGGATCTCTGCGTCACTTTTCCATTTCTTAAGCGAATCCTCACTTTTCTCAAATTGGAAGGAAATGTCTTCGTACTTGGATGTCAATTCATTGAGTGAATTCTTGATGGTTTTGTTCTCGGCCAAGTTCCTTTCTTTGTCTTCTCCAAGATGCGTGAGTTGTTCGCGAAGCTTCTGGCTCAGTTCTTGTTCCAATTTCAATTGTCCACTTTTGCTCAGCAATTCATCCTTCGTTTTTTCTAATTCGATGTGTAAGTTGTCGAGTTCTTCTCGAGATGTTTCAAGAGATTTTTCCAACTACAATACAAAAATGATTTATATTTCTATATTTAATACATTCAAATTTTAACATAATGTCGTATGAATTTTTATTATTAAAATATTAAAATTAATTTTTACATTACTTAATATAGATTCGTAAATAATGCAGACCTTAGTTAAAGTTGTAGAAACGTTGTTTTTAATTTTGAGTGTAGTTTCAAGTTCAGAAGCCGTGGCCTTGCGTTGCTGCTCCAGAATGTTCTTTTCGCCTTTTAAATTGTCGAGGGCTCTCTGAGCATTTTCTTTCTCCATTTTCACACTTTCAAGCGCATCCTTAATTTTTTCATTCGTTTCGGTCAAGAATTGCATTTTTTCTTCGGCTTTGCTCATCTCATTTTCTAACGAATCAACATGACCTCTTGCAACAAGCGACTGTTCTTTTGCTGATGATAAATTAACCTGAAGTCAAAATAATATCATATTAATTTAAAAAATTTTAATTGAAAACTCACCTATTTATTTAATTGATAAAATGATTTTTTATATGAATTAAATACTTGAAGCTGATGAATTTGAAGTTGTCGTTTGTTAAGAGCAGCTTGGACGGCAGAAACAATACTTTCTGCAAAAACAGTTGGATTTTCTCCATTTTCGTCATAAATGAAAATGGTGGGATTGGATGTCAAGTGAAGATCATGACCGTGTCCGCCGGCTTCTTCAAGCCCATGTTGATCAAAGTCGTTGATAAGAAGTTTTCCAATTTCTCTCAAACTGTTGTTGAGAAGCCCAAGTTCTTGTGTGCTCACTCGGTTTAACTCAACTTCCAACATCCTTGATCGTCCATCAGCCTCCGAAATTGAAGCTTCCAACCCAATGATTTTCTCTTCTCGATCTTTCACTTGTCTCCTCAAATTCTCTTGAGTGTTTTGAGAGTTCGTGAGCTCTTGGCTAAGTTGAGCCAAAAATGCAGTTTGTTCAGCATCCTTCAAAATAATTTTCATATTAATATCCCAAACATAATATTTATTAATTAAATTAATAAAATATATTTTTAAAGTAAAATTAGATCGTTGTAAAGTTCCGGGTTCCTGAATTTTCAAATATTATTATATATATTATTAAAGCATTATTAAATGATTAAAAATTACCTGATGAGGTGGAGGAGAGGCAACAGCAGCTGAAATGACCCCTGATGTTACTTGATTTGACAATCTAGCAAGATTGTTCCTAAGCTGAGCCATGTCTCGTCCAGTCGAAGCCTTCATTTCAGCAAAATCTCTCTTCGCCGCCGCACATCGCTTCCAAAGGGCTAAGAGCTTCGTATGTTCTGAAGCATAGTAGTCACTATATGCCTGCTCTTCACTACGCCACATATTTTCTCTGTCGCCCATTTGCTTGGTCAGTTTGTCCCAGTCGTCCGAGAGCTTCGTGAGATCCGTGGACAAGGCATTGTTCACTTTCCTCGTCTCTTCAAGTTCATGACGAAGTTCTCTTGTCATTTGAACCAGAGACTCATTCCTCAACCGCTCCTGATCAAGCTTCCAAAGAGCCTCTTCAAGATCATTTGTCCTGGCCGATGATGGGAAGTCCGGGAGCCCTCCACGTGTCGGAGATCCAAAATGATAGGGAGATGGTTCCATGCCCAAGATGGGTGTTTGCCCCAATTTCGTCTCCAAATCTGAACATCTTTGTTTATACTGCAACAACTATATGAAAAACAATGAAAAAATGATAACACGATTATCAATTATCCAATAAGCTTCGAACCAATTATTAACCAAGTAATTCACAAAATGAAGGGAAAAAATTAACTTTGATTTACCTTTGACTGAAGTCTCGCAACGAGAAGAGCTTGTTGATGTTGAGCTTGCCTATAAGTTTCAAGTCTTCGCTTATAGGCTGAAGACTCATCATCAAACCGATTTTGGAGAGCGGCAGATCTTGCGAGAATGTCTCCAGCCGAGTGGTCGCCGCCCATTACTCCACTGTGGGCTGAATAGCTTCCTTTCAGGATAGAAGTTGGAACATGACTAGACAGTCCTCCAGACCCAGAAGGAAGAGCCAGAGACTATGAAAAACAAAAATAACCAAAAACATGAATTTAATAGATCATGACAAGAAGGCTCTTGTGTTACATATTACATAATTTTTGCTTGTTCAATTCCCAAGTCCTTAATATGCTAATTCGTATTGTAATTATCTAATTAAATACCTTGGGTCTCGGCCTCCTATCCATCTAATGTAAGTATTTAATTATTTATTTTGTCCTTTATTGAGGAGATAAGAAGTCTATTAAAATAAGTATTTCTTATTAATTAGATGGCAGTTGTAAGAAATCTTCGTCGTCGGTTCATGATTGAAGTGAATTGAGAGAAAGTTGAATGAGAGTATGGCAGTGGCAAGTTGATTTGGGAACACTGGAGTTTATTGGACTGGCAGGAGAATTTTGAGCCTGGGCTTTTTTGTTTGTTGTTGAGATCGTTGGGTCCTGGGACTCAACTGAGATGAGTTCGGCCCTCGTACAGGATTCTTATCCTTCGGAATGTGCATTCTCTCAATTACCTCCGATGAGAAGATGTCAGGTGGGCAAATGGCCCCGTCCCATCTCGTTCTAAATTGAATTAATGCCATCGGATTAAGACAATGGCGTGCAGCGAGATAATTTCAAACTCCAGGATGGCACCGACTGTCACCCTCTGATCTTATTTGTCTGAGCGTCTCGTGAAAAGATGCCTTTTTTCTTTTACTATAAGACTGGGTTTTAACAACACGGAGATGCTCATGCTTCTTAAACGTCCTAAGTAATGTTTTTTTTACTATACTGCTATGCTTTACTTACTCAAGGATTAAAACACACAGGATGACACGCTATAAAACATCAAACTAAACGGTAGTTCCAATTTAAACTTTTTTGTCTGAGCGAATTCATTGAAAATCTACATTAACTATAGCTTACACACGTATATTACTTAGAATGAGTCTACGCTATAAGTTTCACTATCATATAAAAAAGTTTTTCAAACAAAAATTGATAGTTTTTTTTATATTAGGAGTGAGAATGGTTTGAAAAATAGTCAAATGCATGGAATGGGAATATAATAGGAATACCTTGAAATTTTGAAAATGGAACTCATGAATTTATTTGTAATCAGATATCAAATCTCGCATGCATCGTCGACAAGGATCAAACTTTTTAATGTGAAAAAAATGTGAGAGAGATTCATTATTTGTAAATGACTAGAGACCTTGGGTGGCAATTTGCTTTCTTCGAAACCTCCTTCATCGTCGCCTGAAGTATTTTCTTCGTCACCTGATGGAAAAACTATTGGCGTTCTTGACCTCGGACTAATGAGGCTCTTAATGCCGTCCATTCTCTAAATATGCACTCACTCACGATCAGTCCCGTCCGCCTTCGTAAACTCCTTTTTAAGAGCTCAAATCCTATAAAATTATTTAAATCGACACGCTCACGTTGTTTATGACTACTCTTCCTCTTTATGCATACTTAGAGAGCCATGAAGCCTCTGTCAAATTTTTCCCAGTGAGAATTGGAAAGATTAGTCGTTCAAGAACTCGTAAAATCCAGAGAAATTGTCATTTATGGAGAATAGAATATGAAATTAATATCCCTCGCTCCATATTTGACCCAGTAAAAGAGTCAGAGGTATGTAAATAAAAGTTGAGTAAATCGGAACTACTTAGGGAAAGGAGATTGAAAAGAAATATTTTCTTTGGGTTTCTTCCTTTGCTAATTGAGAGCGTCAACTGATTGAAAGCGAGTGGATCAACAGAGAGTAATTAGAAGGGTCAATACTACTTGATTTATGCGGACAAAGGAGGAGAGTGCGTGGAGGAAGACGGTGGTTCCTTCCGTGTCCAGGAAACATGGACACTTTTATGGATTTAACAGCCACATTAGACGATGGATGTCAAGATTGGAAGGATGAAAAGGATAGGAGGAGGAAATTTTCGCTCGCTCCCATTTCCCTTGCGAAACCTTCGAAGGAACAATTCTATTTCCCTTGTTTACTTTTCTCTTTTATTTTCCACTTTCTTGGATTTGTCCTTATAATTATTGAATTCTTTAGTTGACACTCGAGTTGAATTAATATTTAATTATTTAGTAAAATTCCGCCAATATCGATTAGTTCGTCTCAGACATGCCGTTTTTGTCGTTATTATCAAATGTATAAAAATCGAGTTTATTTGTCAATGTCAATTTATTAGTATTGTGTTTTTGCTCTATATTTGATGAACCGGCGATATTAATTTGAAATACCTGCTACATACACCTGTATACATCATGTCATTGAGTAGCTAAGTTGAGAAAGAATATCTGTGAGTAGTAGATACCTTGATTGATTGAATTATACAATTTGATAATATAGATCATAAATAGCGTAGCGAGGATATTGAATATAATTATATTGCTATTTATTTTTATCTATAATCCAATGCTAATGAATGAATTTAATTGAACGATTTCTGAGAACCGGATTAATCAATAAGGTGGTTGATATTAATGCATTAGCTGTAGTATAATTAAATCTTAAATATAACAGAATAAGTTATGATATTGGAATTTTGGTTGTTTACTAATTTATAAAAAAAATGTACTTATTCTATTGGAATGTTATTTGATAATTACCAAAATTAAATTGATAAAAAAGTAAATCACCTTTTCTTTTCGTTGCAACAGATTAAATTGTTTATCTTCAAATTCTTCATTCTTCATAATTAATTCCTTAGAAGATTGTTTTGACATACGAATAAACTTTTGGTTGCTCGAAGTCATTTCATCTTTTTGATTCTCGTCTTGTTTGCAAAAAGGCTTATTTACAACTCTTGAAAGATAAATAAAATAGAAAGAGAGTAGTAAGAAAGTTAGATGAATGAAGAAAGCGACAAGTATAGAAAATATTGACGAATCCAGTATTTAATATAATTTAACCATTTATCAATTATTAAATGCAATTATTTATCATTTTCAATATACTTTTATAAAAATTCTATAAAAATGTGAATTGTATGAGATATCAAGGCACATTCTTAGCAGGAATAAAGATTAAATGGTAAATATTAATTGAGATGAATATTTTTTAATTTTCCATTAAATTAACAATAAATTGTTTACATTTTGTAGTAAAATTAAATATAAACTTGGACGGAAAAGTACTATTGATTATTTGACACTTGGGGCTTATCGATTTGCGCGCCCAAAACTTTCAGCTTCTTTCTCCTTCCTTCCACAATAAAGGAAAGTCGTGAGAAAGCCGGTATACGATATAATAAAATGTCATATTTTATTCATCCTGGCTGAAAATGAATGAATAAATGAATGATTAATGATTAGTTTATTAAGTTTTATTTAGGTAATATACATAATAAAGACACTCATTTGTCGGGTAATTTTAATTCAATGATGTATGACATTATAATTATAATTATAAGATTTATATTTTAATGTATAATTTCATTGACCCGATTGACCACATAAAATTATTGATGACTACTCACGTGAAATCTATTAATCAATAGACAACTGATTTAAAAATCTTATAAAACTATGAATGGTTTCGACTTGAAAAGATTCTCCAATGTTTATATTTTAATTTAGTCAAGCCTAAATGGTAATATTTTCTTGTCAAATGAAAAACCACATAAATTTGAGTAACAAAAAACTATTTGAAAAAAGTTTTTTTAGATTTAAAAAACTTCATTGCCAATTGTCATATTTTGTCTTAAATCACAACGTACAATTAATCGATATTATTATTTAATCGTTTAACAACTTTTGTTCCCATATTGTAATAAGTACACGTACGCACAAGGTTGAAGCTCATTAAAAATCCAAATACTACTACACTAATCTACATTCTATATTTCCGCAATGGATCCCATTAACTTGAAAGACGCTCCTATTACAGTTGATTCGGTCCTTCTATCTGGAATGAAAAGGACTAAACGTGATTACATTACTCCGGCCATCAATAACATTTATAAAGCATCTAATTTTTCGGAGGTTATTTTTAATCTTGATTGTTTAATTTTCACAATGTCCATAAATGCATATTAATTTTTTCCTCATGATATTCGTACCAAGTATACTAATTGAAAATTATAATTGATTTTTTAGTTAATGAACTTCGTATACCATGCAAAGAAAAAGTTGGAAGAACTCGGGTGTTTTTCATCCGTGATTGCTAAAATCGACGAAAATCCGGAAACCGCTGATGGACTTCTCGTAAGCCATGCAGTGTAGCCATTTTATCTTTTATGAATTGCATTCCTTCCATCGAGACTCTTTTATGTAGCGGAATTAAAAGGAATTTAGTGATTGGACTCCTACGTCGACCTTTTAATCATACGTGAAGAGTTAAAAGAATCCTCCTTTTGTCCTCAAAGGTGCTTTTTGAAGTGGAAGAAATTTCGAGACGTTCTACACGGTTCAACACGTTTCATGGAGCCAACGAGACTTCGTTTGGAGCCGGACTCAAATTCCCCAACGCTTTCGGACGAGGGGAACAATTGACGGGAGATTACATCTGTACCCTTGGGACCTCTAAAAAGAACCAGACGTATCTTTTGGAATTTATGAAGCCTCTGCCTTACATGAGGTTGGAAGGTGCCACGTAAGCGGATCCAACTTAACACTCTCAACTCTCAACTTATTTCGACGCTTTTTAATGTCACACAGCGGCGTATTCTTCTTCTTCTAGATTAAAGACCACAGTCTACCGGAACAATGTTCCGAATCCGCTCCTCGGCTACACAATTAGCAGTTTGGGTGGAGCCGTGAAGCTCAGCTACTCCCTGCTCGAAAATGTAATCTATGAGACATTCTCTAACATTTAATTCCACTATATTGCATCCGGTGCTTTAATTTCCTCTCAAATTGAACAATACACCAGTTGTCGCAAAGTGTTGAATGGGACGGAAGTTGGAGGGAAATCAGACCCAATTGCCCATCTGTCCCATTTGGAGTGAGGAAGGAGTTGGGGAATTCGTTCAAGTCGGTTCTTCGACTCACCTCGTCGTTTGACTCCAGAGACTGCCCCGTCCTGCCCAATACTGGGCTCCTCGCAAGGGTCTTCAATGAAATCGCGGGTCTTGGGGGAGACGTAAAGTTCTACAAATGCGAAACGGAAGTTCAAGCCAACTTCCCCTACTTATATGACATTGTAATTATCCCATATTATTTCCAAATTACTTTCCTTCCTATTACCCTCGGTTTAAGGGCCAACTTGTTTTATGGGCTGCTGTGTAAACTTGGCCTCTTTGTCAAGTCACTTTTCATTAATTATGAATTTTCTTATTACAGTGTTTTCAAATGGGATTTAAAGGTGGATTTCTCAAACCCTTGGCTTCAACCCCATTGAGTTGGAACGTTTCTGATACATTTTTCCTTGGAGGCCCTCACACGCTCCGTGGATTTGAAATGAATAGCATAGGGATTGCTGGACGAAAGAATCAGGAGATGTTTGGAGGATTAGTTAATTTATTTTCCTTTGTTTTCCTCCAATTCTATTTACTCTTTTTATTATCTAGTCATTTATACTGCTTCCTGTAAAGCTTTTTTTTATCAACTAAGGAGTTTAATTTTGGGGTTAAGTTCAATTCTGTTCGTTTAGGCCTATTGGACAACTGGCCTTCACATTTTTGGAAGAATTCCTTTCATTGAACATTCATTTGCTGAGTCCTTCCGTACGCATCTTTTCTTCAATATGGGAAAATTGAGCCAATCTTCTCAATTGACACGTAAAAGACTTAACGTTTCTTAATAAAATAATAATTAGGTTTCAATTTAATTTGTGAGAAAGTAAATATTGAGAAAGTGAGTGAAATTGATATAGGAGAGAATTTGGGAAATTTGGTGAAGAGCAGCCGGATGAGTATTGGATTGGGTCTCTCAATAAGGATGATGGGGAGTCTTGGAATTGAGCTTAGCTATTGCTATCCATTTCGTTTCTATTATGGAGATAGAATTATCAGAGGATTTCAATTTGGATTTGGGGTTAATTTCATTTGAGCGAATCACTTTTTTGGAAGATTTTGTCTGTAAAATTCTACTATCATATGACTCTAAATTAATTATAATTGTAAAATTGAATGATTAGGCCATAATATAAAAGTTTATTTGATAATATGTAGACTTCTTTTCTATTAAATAAAAATATTAAACTTAAATATAATATCTTTTAAATTCGTATAATGATCGAGTAATAAAATTGAACAATAAATTAAAAACAAAGGTACAAGAACATTTGAAATATTTACTTATTTATTTTTTATCATCAAGCACATTTACAAACCCCCCTCTCACAACAAATTGTGCTTGATGATATATTTGTGTATGGTAATTATTAACCACTTTTTTTACAAACACATAAACAATTGTATTAAAACGACTACAATTCTTATGAATTAGGTAGAATAGATAATTTCGAACAATTATGACAAGAAGCGTAACAAAAGTTACAATTAATAAGAAAAATTCATTGCACAGCATATATAAAGCTATATTGGATATGACTATTTATAAGGTTTGTCTAAATCAAGAGTTATACCAGTAATGAGATTAATGACTATTAACTATTAGTGTGGGTGTTAATAAGTTATCTCAATAGGTCATCCTATTATAGATATTAATTTCTTTTTTCATGCTTCAAGTTTGGCCTTAGAGTTAAAGGAATCTCTTTTTTTTAAATAATTAATTAATTACCCATTATGTGCACGGGTTATCTTCGTTATTTATTATTATGGACACATATGGTTTAATCCATTTATCATTTGTTTGTATTTTAACACAGTTATTGCATGAAGTTTCCTCAACACTATTGACTTGTTGGCTTGTTGGGTTAAAGTTTCATTAGTTACAATTCTTAAAATCATTTTGCTTATCACTATCTTTGCTCAGATAAAAATTGTAATATCTTTATATTATTATAACTCAATACCTAGTTAGTAGTTAATTATTGTAATTATATTTATGAAATGGAAATAAAGACTCAATTGATTTTCCCAAGCCATTCATAACATTGTATATGGCATTTAAAATATTAAAAAAAAGACTTCAAAGTTGAACAAATCAATGAAAAGCGCAGAACAGACGAGACGAAAATTGTCACTTGTACAAAGAATCTTGAGTGGAAATATTTTTAAAAAAGTTCTATTGGGACATGGAATTCCTCTGGGGCACTGGGAGTCGGAATTGGATCAATTTCGACGAATCCTTTGATGGGTGTTTGAGAGGAAGATGAGGATGAGTAGGATGATCCTACTCAAAGAGGCGACGAGCTGAGTTCCAGAAGAGAGGGCATATTGAAGCCCTCCGAGCCCCGACTTGATCCGGCTCCGCGACGAGTCCACGAGGACGACGTGTGAATTCCCAAAGTGAACCTTGCACTCCACTGTGAGGTAACCTTATAAAGGAGAGAGAAAAGGAAATTGGATTCAGTCCCGACACTGTATAAACCACCAGGTTCTTCTGGTTAAAATATACCGTCTTTGAAGTACTGGGTTTCCAGGAAGAACTGGAGGCGGCTCTCGGCCGAATGAAACTCCGTCCCGTCAAACCCGCGCCCTGCTCTTTTCACCTCATTCCAAACG
>VJMY01001537.1:0-11324 GCA_009869795.1 Neelides sp. FZ-2019 | reverse complement strand
CAATATTTTCTTTCATTGATTGTCCAACTACTTTTTTATTTAAAAATAATCAAAAAGCTTTATTATGGCAAAAACAAAGATCACTTTTTCGGTTTATTTTCATTTAAGCATGAGAATTTGGGATATCGTAATTATTAGAAACAATTTGCTTAATATATTTCTAATAAAATCCTTATTTTCTGAGTTTTCTTCATTTGGCGATAACATTTGCAACTCACGGAAGAGCGTCACATAAATGATCTTGAATGAATTTCCTTCTCATTTACTGAGAATAAGGTCAAAGGCGTAACAACCAGCAGTTTTATATCCGTTACAGAGAGTTTATTATTTTTGTATTAGTATGCTCAAATCTTGATCTTTGGTAGCATAAATATACTTTTAGGTACTTTTAAATTCAAAATATTTGTTTACTATATATTAAGTTTGATATTAGATGAATTATCAAATATGCTTAAAGATATGAATGATTCTAAAATACGTCAATACAAAGATGAAAAGAGATGCTTCATCACTTTAAAGATAAAACCTTCATATCCGTATAGAGATATTAACCATAATTTACGCCTTTTGTGACTCATTTAGTTCTACACGGTAGTTAGCACATTTAAGCGTAAATTCGAGAGCCTTCAATGAAAACTTGTACTTTTCAAGAGATTGTTAGGGAATTCTGAATGTCAGACAACTCATACAATTAACTCTGTCATAAATGAAAACGCACTAAAATCTATCATGTGAACAAAGAGTGATTTAAAGATTATCATTAGGTGCTGTCCAGAGTTTACCATAACTATTTATTAGAAATTGAAGTATCGATATAATTTTTCCATTTGAACTCAAATGAAAATAAAAGTTCAGACAGTTCATTTGATTAAAAGTGAACATGAAAGGAGCATTGTTCCTTCTGGTGAGTCTCGTGGTTGGAGGTAAATAAAAAAAAACTATTCTTCTTTTTCTAGAATATGTAGAATTACAATTTTAAGAAGATTATTTTATTATGTCGTTTTACCGCATTTAAATACAAGATGAAAATTCTTAAAAATACCACAAAGATTATTTGAAATGTTTACGCTTTATAAGTAGTTATAAGCATGACTGTGCTAATATAATAAATAGAATTGTCTTTTGGGTTTTCCTCATTCCAGGGTCGGCCAGTCGAAATGATGTAGTGGGAATCAAATTGAAACGTCCGACTAAAATGACAGTTGAGCCCAATTTCGTAAAGATCGTTGGAGGTAATGATGCGATCAAGGGGAGTCATCCATACATAATTTCCCTCCAAGCCACCGATTTCACTGGAGAAAAAGTAATTCATACAATCAATTCAATGGAGCGCCTTCAAGTTTATCTCAATAGTTCTTCAATTATAATCAATTCACAAAATTACTACTATAATATTACATAAATTATAATTCTTATAAATAATACACACCCAAAAACAATATTCCTAACTACTAAATTTAATACTATTATTTTTAAATTATTCACAAATAAGAATAAAAACAAAGGAGTTTTATTATTTAGTTATTTTAGATTTAATTTTAAATAAAAAATAGAATTTTTAGTATTTTCATAAGAGAATTTGTTAAATTTTACAAATTTTAATTCATTTTGTAAATTCATTTTTCAGTTTCATACTTGCGGAGGAACAATATACGGTTTGTAAATATTTCACTATTTCCCATATAAATTATATCAAACTCTAAATGGAATGATAAGGATTTGTAAAAGTTAATTGTTCTTTAAAGATGAGACCCATGTCATAACAGCCGCTCATTGTGTTATCGGTCAAAATCCAAGCATGCTACGTGTTGTGGCTGGAGCTCATGACATTTTCAACAATGATGGAGAAGAACAATTTCGCGATGTTTCCTCATTTGTCTCACATCCTCAATACGACCCGTAATGATCTTTAAAAATTAATACTTATTACATTGGTTCTCTTTATCAAATAACTTCCATATTCCTCTCAACAACATTTATATTTGAAAACTATCAAAGTAAAAAAACATTCCTTAATTGATCATCGACTCAAGTCATAAACGAAAATGTCACGAGAACTTTATCGCCAATTTTTTTAATATTGAAGCGTTTCTCATGCTGAATTAATCATTGTTATAAAAAATACATTGAAAGATATCAACTTATTTATTTACAAAAATAGCAAGGTCAAACGTGTAATATTATTTGTAATTTTATGAGCGCGAGTATAATGTATTAATTAATGTTCAACTTCTTACATCTGATTGATTTCACTTCTCACTTTCTTTATTTTGAATTTGAAGTGTATTAATAATGCACTTAAAATTCCCACGATTAAACGTCATAATTCTCTTTTATCTCATAAATATTTTATAGAACAATCCATGTAATATACGATCAACTTTAACTCAAAGAGCTTTCAAGTTAAACATTTACATGTGTGTGTGCCTATGGGTGTGTATTTGAAATATTTATTTAACCGCAAGTTTGTTGTTTACAGATTTCTGATCAATAATGACATAGCTCTCATTCGAGTGACAACTCCATTCATTTTTAATTCTCGAGTTCAACCCATTGGAGTGGGCGAGAGCGGCGTAGAACCCAAGGGATCCTGTGTGAACGCCGGATGGGGAAATACGCGAGGAGACTTCCACACAGACTTCCCAGCCATCCTTCAAGAAGTTTCTCTCCACATCGTGCCCAGAGACGAATGTAGACAGAAATACTCAAATGTGAGTCTAATCACCATTTCCATGCTCTGTGCCGGCGTGCCCGAAGGAGGCAAAGGAAGTTGCAACGGGGATTCCGGCGGGCCGCTCGTCTGTAAACTTGACGGAAAAGACACGTTGGTTGGGAGCGTATCGTGGGGAATGATCCCTTGTGCTTTGCCACAATATCCAACTGTTTTTGCAAATATTCCACTATTTAGACAATGGATCCAAGACATGATATCTTAGCAAGACTTATTTTTTATAAATTGTTACTTAATTTTTTACTAAATTATAATAAATTTATAAATTATTTCAATTGTTTTAGAGAAACACAAGAAAATTTTATTCATCCAATTAATTAATTACTTTAATACTATTTAATAAATATTTATAAATAAATAATCTGGCATATCTATTTGTGAATAAATATTTTGTAATTTATTATAAATTTTTGATTTGTTTGTTCTTTTGTCATTTGACTCATTTGGTTGGAATTTAATGGGAATGAATAGAGCTGAGACTTGAAGAAATATTATGGTGATTTTCTAAGGATAAAAGGAAATATCTTAAAGGAAAGCTTTATTTTTAACAAAGACTTTTCCTTTAGGACTTTAATCCTTATTGCTTATGTTACTTACTATGAATGTCTACTCATGTATAAATATAAAATGATATACTTGTTATAATAAATATTATGATAACTATATTATGCCTTCTTTAAAGCATATACCTGAGCATTTGATAGGTATATTTGGCATTAATAGGAATGTTGTAGCGGTTGAAAGCTAGGTATTTTGAAATATATCTCTTTGTAAACGTCTCTCAAGTTCTGTGGAGCGAGGAAGGTGATGAATGATGAGAAAGTGTTTTGGAGTCGAAGAAAGTTCCTTTTGACACTTTGGATAGTTTTAAGAGCCTTGCCCTTGAGAGACTTCGGGTTGGCTAATGGACACTTAATCCACCACCTACGGGTTCAAACAAATTCTCGCTTCATCCTACATAAAAATCAATTCAATTCTGGATGGGTCCTAATCCTATAATGCTGCTAGATATCCAGATATGCTCCTGGACAAGATAGACGTCTTGAGAGACCGACTAGGTAAATGGTATTTTGAAGAGACTATAGAAATCCTAAGTTGTGTAGGAAAAGTCATTCATCCTAGAGGGAAAGTCTAACCAATAGGGCTTTTAATTGCTTGGCCTGTCACAACATTGAGACAAAAACAAGAGCGTCTTGGGACAACACGAAGCCATTAATCGAATTCTTAACAATGGAGGGAAAGCATAATTTGAAGTTCATCAAACTTCCAAGTTCAAGATGAATGACAATTCTCAAACTCATTGTGAGCAAGAGATAAAGAAAAACCGATTTAAATGAAATTTTATTTTAGCAGATAATTTTTTATATAAATAATATTTAGTTTTTTACAATTGTAATCTATATTTTATTCAAAAGATTCAATACATAGCATAAAAAGGATATGATTTATTTCATTTTTAATAACATTCATTTTAAATTCACTTTATTAGTAAATTGAAAATTAGAGTAAAAGATTTTTAGTTGGTTCGAAGAGGTTTGCGTTATTTATTAGTGGAAATAAGAAAATTGATAAAGATATTTGCATGCAACACTTGCTTTATGTTTTAATGTTAATATTGGGAATGTGGTGTTTTATAAAAAAAAATATAAAAGAACATAACTGATTACATGATTACGTGATTACAATTGCGAGCTAATTGATTTATTGGAATAATATAATTTTTAATAAAAAATACAATGAAGTATTTGTTCAAAAATATTTTCCAATTATAAATTCCCTCGGACTCATGTCCTATATTTTAATCTTAAAGGTTATTAATAATATGCATTATATGGGATATAGTAGATTGCAAAGTGGCGGCGCATCCTTTCATATTCACAAACTGGGAATCGATATGTCAATTGTATTTTGATAACATTTATCAACGCTTTATCACTGTCGGAAATTGATGATGCGTCAGGACTCAATTTTTCATTCTCTCGTCTTTCACGTCTAAATCGGAAAGCTGGGAGATTTCGAATCCAGAATCCAATGATCCTACATATCCTTTTCTTAACTGGGCTTCTTGCCCTAAACGCTGCAACTGCATCTTTAGATGGGTAAAAAAATCTGACATAAAAGAGCCGTTGGAAATAACTGAAAATTAAAGTTTTAAAATTTAAATATTAAATTAATATTTGTTTATTTCAATTGGAATTCCAGAGCAAAAGTTTTTAAAGTTGAATCCAGTAGGGTGAAAGACTTGAAGGAACTCCACGAATCCGGCTTGGATTTTTGGAAGTCGGATGTGATCATGGCGAAGAAAGAGGAAGTCCCTTTTATAATTGGCTTCTTTCAAACTCGGAACATCAAATACTCCGTTCAAATTGAAGATGTTGGAATGTATGAGAATTCTATTGAAATACACTCACATTGATAAACATTTCATGTTATTTTATGTATTTGAGCCAACCGATCGGACATTTTTGATAAACAAATATTCGTTTTATCTAGTCAAATAGAAAAAAATCAATAAAAATGGTTATTTGCTCGGAGAGTTCATATATGCAATGCCCCTAATATACTTATAATAATATACGTGGAATATTTGATTTATATTATATATCATTAAAATATTTATGTATGTAATATGAAAATTCCCGTTTTGGTATGCACAGGATTGTGAGAGACCAGGAAGATAAAAGGAAACAAAAGAGAGGAAACATAATGGAAATGAATTGGGAAACTTATCAGTCTTATGAAACTGTACGGCATTCCTAAATACTTTCTTGTCTTGTGATTTTTACTTTCTCTTCGCATTTTATTGATTTCAATTTGAATTTACATAATTTAATTTATTTATACAAATGTTGATTTATAAAAATTGATACAAATGTTGCAATGAATATGATCGAATATACTATTGTTTAAGTAAGTTTATTGATGTTGATTTTATGGATTGTTTAGATTACAGATTGGCTCAATTCACTTAAAACATTGCATCCAGATTTGGTCACTTTACAAGAAATTGGGAACAGCACTGAAGGCAGATCTTTGCATCTTTTGAAAATCTCCCGTCAGAGTAATGCTGTGAAAAAGGCCGTTTTCTTAGACGGAGGTTAGTTTCATTTTACTTAAAAAATACAAAAAATCATTTGATTTTCCCCAAAATTGTAGAAATGTATAGCAGGAAAGTATCAAGAAAAACAAAACTATAATATACTTTAATATTTATTTTATTAATTTAGCAATTAAAATTAATTTTTAGAGGCGTTTTTAATTTTGCAATACTGATTATTATTGTTATAATAAATAATACAGATAAAACTCATAATGAAACTCATAATTTATTAAAACTTTTTATCTTTAAGTAGCAATTAAAAATTTTCAGGTTTTCATGCGAGAGAATGGATTTCACCTGCCGTTGCCACTTACATTATTAACGAGATCTTAAAGGATCTGTCAATCTTAGAAAATTTGGATTTTTACATTGCGCCGAGTATTAATCCTGATGGCTATGAGTTCTCTCGCACTGACAACCGAATGTGGAGAAAAACTCGCTCTGATCATGGTGGTGAAAATGATGAAGGTTTATGCTACGGCGTTGATCCCAACAGAAATTTCGATTATGGATGGGGAACAATTGGAATTTCTCATGATAAAGTAAGCTAAATTTGTGATTTAGCAACTTTTCGAAGCGTCCGTACTTAAAAAAATCGTTAATTCACAAACTCGTTACATTTTATCATTTATTAATGAATGTAAAATAGCAATTTATTGGATTTAAATTAACTGATTTTTATATTATTCATTTCAATTAAGTGCAGTCCCGTTTATTTGGGACCAGAGTAAGTTAAGTTTTTGACTCCATACACTTATACCTTCTATCTAATTTGTAATTATTTTTCAAATGATCAAATGATATTCAATTTTAAACAAACTTAAAGGATTTTTAACTTTATTTTTTAGACCATTTTCCGAACCAGAGACAAAAGCCGTGCGTGATTTCATTTTGGATGGCGGGGTCGAGTTTGCTTTGTATTTGACTCTTCACTCTTATGGACAAGTTAGGAATTAATATTTAATAAGTTAAATACTAAATTCATGGATATTTAATAAAAATCAACGCAATTAATTAACTTTCCATATTCAAAGTATTGGCTCGTTCCATGGGGCTACAAGTCAGGTTATCCACCAGATTTTCTGGAGACTGTAAGTCATTGATTTAAATTTTTTATTTTAATTATAAGGAGTATTGAGGTTAAAAGCTATTAGGCCTTGTTCACTGCTTTATTTAAGTGAAATTTGTGCTTAATATAATAACTTAAGATCATAGAGTTTTTTAATATAGTAGATTAACTTTCTATTATTTTAAATCAAATTTTTATTTTATATTATCAGAAAGATTTAGCCATGATAGGAGCAAAAGCCTTGAAAAACGTCCATGGAACTGAATACCTTGTAGCTCATTCAGCAAATTCATTATGTAATTTTGATTTAAACATTATACATGAGACTTTATGTCAGTCAATCTGACACTATGAGTTGATTTTACTAATAAGTCTTATAAGAGAATGACAGGCAAAAACGATTTATTTAATTATTATTTGTAATCGCCATTTAGATCCAGCAGCAGGTGCTTCAGATGATTGGGCTAAAGGAAGTAAGAGATGAATTCAATTATTCAATTTACTAATACTTTAAGTCAAATCGTGGTTTTAACTCTATTTTAACTGGGATTTAGATGGAAACATCAAGTATTCTTATACAATTGAGCTTCGACCTTATAATGATGATCCTGGTTTTCTCCTCCCTGACGAGGAAATTATTCCTTGCGGAGAAGAAACTTATGCTGCCGTTAAAGCTGTCTCTCTTGCCCTTGTTTAAAATCATTTGAAATAACAATGAGAATTGTTTAATTTTGAATTGCTATAATATGACTACGCGTTATACTTTTTATGCTTAAGCTATAAATGAATTATAACGAATTAATTAAAACTTTAAAAAATTACAAACTCTAATTTATAATGATAGAATGCATAGTAAATAAACGGCGTTTAACAGGGTAATGCCCTAATTTATTTATGATAGTTAAGTAAAATGATTAAAAACCAACAGACAATTGATTTATTGGTATTTTTGTCCATGTTTGCCTTATTGAAAACGAAAAACATTGAAGATTAAATCCCCGAGAGCTGTGTGTTTTATTAAACGGCGAATCGATAATCAATTATAACAACTCGATACACGACCAAAATTAAATACCCATGTAATAAATAAAAAGCATAGTTGAGAGTATAAATGGCTCATACATTATTAATGTCCCGTTTAATCACAAACAAAACAAGCGTTTCATGCAAAACCCAAAATTCCCCATCATCCAAAATGCATAGTATATGAGATAGTAGGACGATATGAGATATATTTAGAGAAGATAAGGATGAATGAGCAAAAACTAGAGCTTCACACACAGTCTGAACTGAAGTTTATATAATAATATATTCAACGTCCCTTAGCCTTATCCTTTTTTATCTAAAAAGCAATGTATTATGAAGTATAATGAATAAACTCTTTGTGCGTTTATGGTTAAAATTCTCTTAAATGATAGTTTATTGCAAAGAGTTATAGATAGTCTATTCTTGATTATTATCTTCATAATTATTTCTAACAAAATGGCAAAATTCTATAAAATGGAAAATATATTCTTCATACTTAATATATCTTATTTTATATATTCTATTCAATATATTGTTATATTGTTTTGCATTCATTTTATGTTCTTATTTAATACTCATCAGTATAGTCTGGTGAAAGTCTCCATTAAGCTCTGAGTGAAACGCAGTATCTTAAAGTTCAGGACAAAAGCTTTTCTTTGATGGGAATTCTCATAATGGTTTCGAATTTCAACCTTTCCCTCAAGAATCTGGAATAGATCAATCAAATCCGCTGCAATAAAGATCCTCTGAACTTTCTAATTCTTAGTATTTAAGTAGGATACTCATCTAAACCCCTTGCGTTTTCACCAAGAATACTACACTACGCTTACTATACTCCAATCTTACAACACTATAACTGCTACTCCAAGTTTCCTCTTACAGGAAGAAATATGAAGAAAGTGCATCTCACATCTCATCTCTCATCTCATTGAGTTACCTGATATTTGGCGTCATTTGACATTTTTCTTTAAGTTAAAAATTCTCGTGACTAATGGGTCTGTCTGAGTGTATTATTTACACATACATAAATAAAATAAGTTCGTATATAATGAATTTCCTGCCAGACATTTCAATAAATTGGAATTGCGAGATTAATTTTCAAGAAATAAAAGTAATTAAAAGGATTGGGCATTTGAAAAGAAAGTTAATACTTTCACAATCGGCTTGTTTTCCCCATTATATTTCTAAATCAAATAGCATGAGCCAAGTCTTAAGAAATCCTTTAAGAAAAGAATAGGAAAAGTCTGAAGTTGATAAATTCTCCTCAATGGCCCTTGTGAGCCTCCATGAGAGAATTTCAGAGTTTCATGCGAGAGAGAATCCAAGAGAAAAACTGCAATTATTGATATTCTCATAATACAAAAGCATACCTTGGGTTCACTTTAAGCAAACCCAGGTTTTAATATAGAGAAGGCCTTGGTGGTTTTTTGGTTTTGGTTCCGGTGGAGAGAAAGTCTCAAAGGTAAGCGAAGGGAGACGCGCAAGAGAAATGTGAGTTTCTCTTGGATAAAAGGAAGTTTGCCCCTCGCCCTCGTCGTCAATTCATCAGGAGAGTGTGAAGAGACACACGAAGCCACACACTCATTCGCCAGCTGCTCTTTTCCACCTATTCACTTCCGCTGGCACATCCAAGAAGCGAGGATATGGAGAAAGGAGCGACGGAAGTCTAGTGGGACTCATCCCTCCCATCCACTCACTCACCCAAGACAAGTACAAGTTACTAAGAACTATCTCGCCCACCTAACCTACCTTCGGGGTGTTATATGAGGATCGGAAATTAAGGTGAGCTACAGCCAACATTACTAAAAAATAATTGCCAATTTACTTAAAATACACTTGGATGCATTTACCCGGAGGAGATTAGTGGTTCTCCTCTTCAACCATGTAAAGATCAATATTGTATTTATATTGTATAATGCATTTTTAATGAACACACAAGAGAATAGATGCTTAGAGTTAATGCTAGTTTATTATATATAATATTGGTACATTATTATACAGGTTAGGTTTTTCATATATTTAGATAAATTAAGGTAAGCTTTGAGATAGTTAAATGTATAAGCTAAGTAAGCTAAGGAAAACGAATTTTCTTCTAGTTTGAACTTTGGAGGAAAACAAGGTTTCTTATCTCAAAAGCTCCTTTGCAAACAAGTTATTATGTTTATTACATCATGTGCATACAGTTTTTCTTATCCTGCATACCTAGTAAAGGTCAGAATTTGGAGATTTATATTGTCGTGTAAGTCGGAGTATCTTGAATTCTGTCATTTTAACCACAAGTCATGAGATTTCTAAGAATATATTATTGGGAAAATTAGGGGCATTGTGATCACGGAGTTTTGCTCTTGATTTTCCTCCATTTCACAATCCAATCCATTTTAACACGATTTTGGGTTGTGTAAAAATGAAATGAGTTATAAAGTCATTCTTTGAGATTTATAATATTTATCAATTAAGTTTAAAAAAATATTTTTTAAATTAAAACTTATATTAATAATGTATTTGAAATTATAGTTATTTGACGGTTAAACCACAATTCATATTCAATGTAAAATATGCTAAATGTAAGTTTAGTAGAATTTTTGAATCCACAACTTGGCTATTTATTGTATTTAATTAAATTAAAATTGTCGCGGACAATTTTTATTGAGAACAAAAAATAATTGATAAATAAAGATAAAAAATTCCATCCACGGAAAACGTGAAGGAATTGTCAATGATGAATTTGGCCTTCTTCTCTCGCCTCGTCTTTATCCTTTATTAAATTTCAGCATATTGGCTCTTTGGCATTTATATTAATATTTGACTCTACGAATTTGACCAAGATCAAAAAAAATTCGAGTTTAGTCATCGCAAATTTTTTATGCTATATTCACGCATCTTTTTTTTACTATTCATCAACTTATTAGATGTATTTCACTCACTATCAGTATAAAATATTGTACTGAAATTAGTAGATATTACAGTAGGTAGTATTCATAACTTATATGAAAGTAGGTATTTATAACAGAAATAGAACACATCATTCAACGAAATATTACATAATAGCATATATATTTTATGCAAACTTATTAAAAATTTTCAAAAATTTATTGAAAAATGAAATCTGCAAGTAAAAGTATGTATAATTTAATATTTAAAGACTTTTAATATTTAACTACGACGTTTTACTATATAAAAACATCATTTTTATGTTTTTATTTTAAACATATATTTAATGGTCTCATATCCTCATATTTCTCAAAAAAAATTATCGTTCAAAGAAATTCAAAGAATTTTATAGGCGAAATAAAATTGAAGGTAAGATAATGAAAATACTTGTAATTATTCAATAAGAATTAGCCAACCATTTCTCATGCTTCTGAGATAAGTTATCCTGGGAATCTTTATGAATGAAA
>VJMY01001536.1:0-11344 GCA_009869795.1 Neelides sp. FZ-2019 | reverse complement strand
AATAGGCATATATGTATATTGTAGTTTTTAGTTGAAATAAAAGATAAATGTTGAGTCATCCAAAATTTTGTATAAATGAAATTGGATTCAATATTAAGCTATATTGGATAAAGTTTCGAGTATTTATGAAATCTATTAGAAAAGTAAATAATTAAACACATTGAACTTGACTTCTTTCATAAATTAGACAGATTAGATTTCAAATTAGAAATAGTCTTAATTAGATTTCTCTGGATTATATTAATATTCGAATATTATGGTCATGATTCTTAATAATTTACTTATTAGTCATTAGTAATCAATCTAATATACTACATAAAATTATGTTAATTTATGTTTATGCAAAGATGATAAGCTTTTTTGGTTCAATCAATCAATATAACTGTGAATGCTAAATAACTTAAATTGCAATTATTGAATAGAGTGAATAAATTCATATTTATAGTCAATTTCTTATTAGCGTAACATTATCTAATTCTCCATTACCACTTACCAATGTAACTAAAACATTAATAATAGATATTAATAATAATAGGTGAGGATTTGGGTAAGAATAACAAACTTAACATATAGATACAAAAAATATAGGAATATATTTACCTAATATTCTTCAAGCATATATTTATTTCATATTTCTCACATAACCCTGACATTGATTCTCTGTATATCTAAATCAGAATATATCCAGCTCAACAAGTGTAATTTTTATGAATTCACATTAAAGCCATTCGATTGATTCAATCATTCAACATTCAATTCCACTAATTGTAAATTGAATTTATCAATTAAATTAATAAATGAATTTTATCAAGAAATTAACATTTATATATTTACATGTTATAAATTTCTAACTACAAAGTTATTAAGTTTAAAAGATTCGCAATAAATTATCTCGCTCAACTCTTTTCTGTCAAAATAAGATTTTTAAGGTACTTATTAACACATTTTAAAATTTAGCGTTAATTATTATTATAAATCTTGCTAAATGTTAACCTCATTAAAATTCTCAACAATCATGTTTATTCATTATAATCGAATCTCATTATTTCTTTACAGATAAATTTTATTCTCAAATATTTGATATGCGTTTGAAACTACTATTGTTATTGTAAAAGGTTTTGCAGCTCTTGTTTGTTTCTAACGATAAAATGGGTAATGAAAAACTACACTAAATTTAGATTAAAAATATTTTGTGTACATTTTAATATTATTATGGAATTAATTTTTTAAATTATTTTTATCCTAGATAACCCAAATGACAAAAAGCAATTTAAAATCCCAAAATTGAAGCTTGAATTTGAAGAAGAAGAAATATTCTGCTCAAATGAAAGTGACTCAAAAAATTTTAAAAGCAAATTTAAATGTTTAATTTGTCACAATTATTTTCCAACTATCGAAGGCTTATGCATTCACAAGAAGTCACACACAGACGAGCCAAAGTTCAACTGTAAATTGTGCAAGAATTCGTATGTTAACCGTGCTGGTTTATCATCTCATATGAAGACTCACTTTCACGGAGAATGCAATTTATGCAGTGAATTATTTTTTGATTCTGAAGAATTGCGAAACCATTTATCTCTTTCTCATAATATTGAAAATTTCAAGTGTGAATTTTGCAATGAAGAATTCGATCAAATTCGTCTTTTGCAAATACATGTCTCTTCCCACTCCAGAGAAGCGGAATATAAATGCAAACAATGCGAAAGGGTATTTGCATCTAGAGGAGCTATCATGATGCATTTAAAAACACATTCAGAAAATCCAAAATACTCTTGCAAATGTAAAGCTTGTGGATTAGCGTTTGATAATGTTTGTCAATTTGATCCTCATGTCCAGACTCACTTGCTGAATCCATCAAAGTTTGTATCAATTATACGAGAATTTTCTACTAATGATGATAAACTGCCCAATGAAAGTTCTAAAGAACCAAGTGAAAAATTACAAGAAGAACTGATAATTTCAGAAAACTCTGAGTCTCAAAAGGAATTTGAATTGTCCGAGATTATTGAATCTGAATCGAATGAGGAATCCATTATTGTGAATTTAGAATCTGGGAATAGTGATGAATCTTCGGTTATTCCCAGTTTCGTGAACTATGACGGAGAAATTATTTCAACAGAAGAAACAATTAATGAAGAAGAAGAGGAGATTTTCATTTTACCCCATGATGATTATAAATGTTCAATCTGTTCAAAACAATTCATTGACGAATTCTCCTATGAATGCCATGTGGAAGAATGCCAAATTAAGAATGTTGATACGATTAAATTAAATTGTCAAATAGATGAAGATGAGGAAGATGTGATAATAATTGACGAAAAATTCCCAAATTCAGATAGCCCGCCTCCTCCAAAAATTATTCGGATTGGTCATTCAGTGCAGAAAGCCCAAACAGGGGTTGATGGATTTCTTCAACGCCAAGAATGTATGATTTGTCACAGTCGTTTTAAAGATTCACGTGAATATGAAGCTCACTTAAAATTGCACTCGATCATTTTTAATTGTGACGTTTGTGCTGAAGTTTTTCCGGAGCTTTTAAGTCTCAACTCTCATGTATTGCAACACCCAAAGAAACGATCCTACTCTTGCCCCATATGCGACCAAAATTGCATTCGTCCCGATTTTTTACGTTTTCATTTGAAAAGTTTTCATTCAATTAAATCAATGTTCCAATGTGACTATTGCAATCAATACTTTTCCGTACTTGACCATGCAGAAATGCACGTAATGACGCATTGCCAATATGGGAAGTTTTCTTGCATACTATGCAAACGAAATTTTTTAAGACGAGCTTGTATCACTCGCCATTTGCAAACGAGGATTCACACTATAAACAAATTAATTTCTTGCAAATGTAATAAGTGCAGTTCAGAATTTTCAAATATCAAAGACTATGATTTACATACAATTAAGTGCCGACGAGAAAATCCGTTAATCCCCTCAAGATTCATTTCTCTGGCCATTGAAAAAACTTCTGAAAATATTAAACTACTAAGCAGTGGAACAGAGAATCCAGCTTTTATCAGACAACTTAGGTCAACAGCAGCAAAAGCAACATCACATTTTAAATTGCCAACAATATTTATTCAAGTAGAAAATGCTGGTAAATCAACTACAGCGACTAATTCCTCTACTAATAAGAATTTTGAATCTCCCTTAATTACCCCTTCTTGCAAAACTAGTGGAACTAACGATGATAAAAGCTCAAGTGAAGTTCTCCCAGAAGGTTCCGAAAAAATCACGTTGTTCAAATGTTCGAAATGCGAAAGAATTTTTGTTGAAAAACATTTTTTAGTTGCTCATATGAAACTCGTTCATTCGCCCGTTGAGTCAATCGCTTGTATGGTGGATTCAGGATGTGGATGGGCGACCGCCAAATTCAAGTGTCATATTTGCCACATGATACTTGAAACCAATAAAAACCTAATTGATCATATTAAACTAGAACACACGAAACAGAGTGAAGTGGCATCATCCCGTCTTTATCGTTGCAAAACGTGCAGTCTCAACTTTCAAAGTCAATCTATCCTCGACTCCCACGAGGTTCAACACCAAAATCGAAGAAAAACTTAGATTGGAAAAAATTAGGCAATAATCAAATTATTTCATTTAATTCTCTCAATTTCATTAATATGTACAAGTCTTTTATAATTGTATTATAGTAGAACGTAATAGTGATATTATATTTTAATTTAAAGATCAAGTTGTGTTATTGTGTCAATGTTTACGAAGAGGAATGGATCGTGATTAATAAAATTATTTTCAAAATACGTAATGTTTAATAAATGCATAATTATTATAAATATATTCATATTTAGTAGTATGCTATAAACCTATAGGTTTCATTTTAGCCTGTTCATTCTGAAAAAGGGAAAAGGAAATGTTTTTCTTTCCCATCTTAGGTATTGAGTAGTTCAATTTTCATTTGTGACAGAGTTAGGCACTTTAAAATTATTCATCATGAATATAAGAAATTCGGAAAGTAATTAGGCTCTTAAAGATTAAATAATTAATGTTTTATAGATTTGGATACCAGCGTGCATTAGTAGGTTAATAGGTACAACAATATGTGCAAATATATGTAACTATAAAGTTTTTAAGATGTGCTTCATAAAACTAATAAATATTAATTAATTTAATTCATAATAAATAAATTTTTTTAATTTATCAATATTGTCCATTCAATAGGAAATGACAAGAGAAAATAAAATAGGAATAAAAACATTTAAATGCTGAGAAAAATAGATTGCCCAGGAATAAAAGATTTATTTATTCCTGAATAAAGCTATTTTATTCTAATTTTATAAACAGTATCAATTATGTTGATCGAATAGAAGTAGATTCTGGTTTTTAAATTGCTTTAACTTAAAATAAGTCCATACAAGTCACGTATGATTCTATATTAATATTGTGAATCAAAAGTCCTTTCATGGGAACTCGACTCTCAGGATAATAAACACCATATCTGCTTACTGCTTGAATATTAAATTTCATATCTGCTTACTTGATAGATACAGTTGAAAAAATAGTCATACGATACAAGTAGCAAATTACATGAAATTTTATTTTATAAAAATATTGAGCATAAAAAACCCTTGAACTTATTGAACTTTGTAGCCATAAAACCATTAATACCTAACCAGCTTTTCAAAGAGTTCAAAGTTTGCTTGCATTAATCGCATTAAGAAAGGCAACTTTTTTTGTCTAGACAGAATTTGATCGTGTGAATTGGGATATAAAATAAAAGGAATTATTTGCAGTAGTCGTCATTAATAATAGATAATTTTTAACGTGTTAAGCCAATTTTTATACTTATATTTTATTCCATAACATATCATTTGAATTTTTCATTTCAAAAAAATAAGAAGGCTTTTTTAAAGCGTTTTTATGGAGCTTAGAATTAAAATTATTGTTTTTGGAATTCTCATAATAATTCTATTTGCCATTACTTACACTTATTTTATTTTAAAGCATGATAAGTCGAATCTTATTCATCTTGCAATGTGCGATCCAAACAATAATGCTAGTGTGAAATACTGTAAATGTGATGGAGTGATTGCTTCTTGTGATTTTCTTTCTATGCCTTTCCAAGAAAAAGATGTAAGTCATTAAAAAAATTTTCATTCCAATAAAATATAACCAAACATTTATCTCATAATCAACTTTAAATTTAAAAGTTTAATATAAAATGGTTTCATTTAAATATTGAACTTAATGATTTAATCAATTTCTATTGAATAGTAATTGGAAATCCATTAATGATGTTCTTTTGAATTCAATCAGCATCCTGGTTTTAACATCACGTACCATAGTAATTTAAGGAAATACAAGAAAATTTGTATTTGCAATTCTCCAGAATTCCTTCAATTGAAATTTGACGTAGAACGAAGATATTATACAAATGAGCATATAATTGACAAGGAAATACTTGGTCTGACAAACCGAATTGCTCGAATTGAATTTGCTAACTTAAAAGGGAAATTGGAAATAACATCATCCAATAATGAAGAACGTAACTTCCAAGGGGATATTTTAATGGAGAATGTGTTTCAATTAGAAAATATGACTTTTTTTATTGGAGGAAATCCATTGGCTGAAAGTGAAATACATGATGCCAGAATTTATGGTAAACTTAAGCTTCTAAATTTAATAAACGAATAAATAATAGATTCAAATGAATTTTTTCTCAACAAGTAACATAATCGTTCATTCAAGTAGTAAAATGAATTCCTACTTCCTAAATAATTATTATATACTAGTTAATTTAAAATTCATTATATAATTATCAATTTTTGAACTGTTTATTTCATAAGATTTACAATGCTGTTCTTTCATTGAGACGGGACTATATAAAAATAAGAAAAGTCCAATTCTATCGATAAAAAGATCAAATGTTACATTATTACCTCTGAAACTGAATTCAAACAATAATTTTCACTGGAAAAATGTTTTAATTGATCATTCAATGATTTCCTATGATGGGGATATTCCATTGAAGTTGAAATTGGTTTCTAACATCACCGATTATGCTCCAAGTGTGTTTATCACAAATACACATTTTAATAGTAAAAATACCATGTCGGTTGAATTTGACCCCTTTGAATATATATTTATTGTAAATTCGACATTTAAAAATCTGAAGTTGTTCGGCGCAAGGTTTATATTTGTTAATTAATTAAAATAAAATGCATTTTTAATTTTTTAATTTATGGAATATATAAATTTTAATCTCCATTCCTTAAAATATATAGAATGTATTAAAACTATTGAAACTAAAATATTTGACGATTTATTATTTATTAACAGTAATCGCAAATCAAAGAAAAATCACACAATTATAATGATGACCAATTATTTTTCATCTTCACTTATTCCACGAATTGAAGCTAATAACATTGCATTGTTATCGAACACTTTTGACTCATTTATGCAATTGCCAATAAATAATGAGGATTATTTTAGACAAGATTCATTTATTCATGCAGGTAACTTAAAAATTCATTCCATTTCCTTATAATAATTCCAATCCCATTCCAATTCATAATAATAAATGTTCACAATAAATATATTGTAATAGCAAAATCAAAATATTTTAGAAAATGCACTGTTGTTCAATTATAATACGTTTCAAAATGTAAATCTTATAAATGAATTTGTCAACTTCAACGTTGATTATCCCGAGAGAGATTTATCTGAAAACATGAGTGAAATCTCAAAAAATAAATACCATCCATTTATTGGTAACATTATTGGAAAGTGCAGTTGTCCTCCAAATGGAGAAGAAATTAAATTTATTTCTCCCATTCGAAACGTTTGGTGCATAGGAACAATTGTAATTGGTGTAAAGAAGAAATCTTGTTATTTGAATTTTGAAAATGAATTCAAACCAATTTGTAATATTTCACAAAAGGATGTGAACAAGAATTGTTTAGAAAAAGATATTGAGAATCTATTACCACGGAATATGCAAGCTTTCCATGAAGAAATGATCAAATACATCAATTCATTCGATTTAAAACCTTTAAATCAATATGATTTTCAATCATTCGTATGTTTTTCCATTCCATATTTTTTAAATTTAATAATTTAGTTTGCACAATTTTTAATGTAGCTCCCATTATGCTAAGAATGTTTTTATGCAATTTATAATTATATTATTAATTATTCTCTTGATTTAATAAGTTAATTTCTAAAATAATTATTTTACAGATTGATGCAATTCGGCATTTGTCCTTCAGAACGGTTTCTGCCAAAATAAAAATAAATAAATAATATTTTTATTTATTAACTTGTTTAGAATAAGAGAAAAAAATTAAAGTTCGGATTTAAGAAAGAGAACGATTATTTAACATGTCGCTTGCATTAGTATTAACAAATTGGAAGAAGTTAAAAAAATTGTTGGGTGCGAAGAGAACAGAGTTTACAGAAGGGCTGAAACTAATGATAGATACTATTCATTAGAAGATTAAAACCAATGGCAATCGTTAATTAAATTAACAAATCAGAGTCATTATATTATCACTATTCATAATACCAATTATAAGCGAATTAGCTAATAATGCTTCTTTTAATGATAAACACCCAAATATAGCACGTTAGCAAAAAATATCCAAAGCATTGCTAATATGTGAGTAAAGTGAGTATTGTGTCCTGCAGATGATTGAACGACTTCATAAGTCGGTAAAGGATTTGCAATACCGTCAGGAAATTCAAACGATGTTTCAGTTTCAATTGGCATTTTAGTCGTCGTTACTTCATTAGTTGATAATTTAAAGAATTTTACTGATGAATCTTTTGATTCAATTGAACAATTGAATAATATATCCAATTGACCAAATGCTGGGTAGAAATGCTCAGCGACGTTTGGTAAACAATTTCCAATTGATTTTTTCATAGCAAATTTCTTTTGTTTGATTTCACTTATATAGAAAACATCCAAAATAATTTTAAACATATCTCATGTAATAAGTTTGGTAAAATTCTATAATATCTATTAATTTCTACACATGGATACTTACGGACAAATGTTTTTGAAAATGTTAGAAATTTCATCTTTTTCGCAATCAATCATATTAGACATTCTGGATTGAATGCAAACAAGTATCTTCTGATCGGTAAAAATTGCTAAAATTCATTTTATTCTCATTTAATTTCCTTCTAATAAGTTTTATATTTTAATTTTTAATTAATGCTTAAAAATTATTTTTTAATTTTTTATCATAATTTAGTTAAATTTACTTACATGCAACTTCTTTTCTAAAATTATTTATTGTGCAAAAATAATGCACAAAAATTTCTAACATTTGATCCATATGGGTTTTAGTTTTGAAATATTGATCCACATATTTGTAGTATTCGTTTAAACACATTTTCATTTCTCTCCAATTTTGGCAAAATTTTCCCCAAGTATTCGTAATAAGTTCCGAATTAATTTCGTCCGTTTGTGAGCTAAAGAGAAAGTCCACATGTGGTTTTACACAGCCATAGCCTTTTAACTGAAATATCAATATTATATATGATCATTAATTACTCGTGAACACTTATGTTTATCAAAATAATCAAATTATTCTAATACAATACAACTCACAACATCACTCAAATAAGTCAAATATAATATGTAATATGTTTTACGAACCAATTCATTCTCGTCGAAAGTCTCACTATTTATATTTTCGTTTGGGCATTTTTCGAAATAATTTAAATAAATATTTTCAAGACCATTGAACATATTACTCAGCTCTTCGCTTTCATCATGTTTCATTTGAGTTTCCACCAGTTTTAGCAAGAGAGAAATGAATAATATTGGCCAAAATGAATATTTGATCTTGGAATTCATTTTAAAATTTAATAGAATCATTAATCCACAAATATCTAAAATAATAAAACATTTGGTAAATTATTCATACATGCTACGATAAGTATAATATTGTATTAGATTCATATGCTTTATGCTTCATAATTAATATATTTTTATATTTAAAATTGTATTGTCTTAAAATGTGATACGGCAATGAGGCTCCAAAATTTATCTTGTTACATAGCAAAACTAAATTTTATAAACATATATAATAGACTGAGCTTGGTAATTAAACTGGTAGCTAATTATGGGTGATCACGTTTATGCATATATGTAAGTAGAAATGCAGATATAAGCATCTAAATCCCTAGCTAATTTAATAAGATTCTCTTACAGTCAACCAACTCGATCGATAATTTCACTCCAACTTGAAAACTAACATTCACTTACAACTAATGTACTGAAAATGATTTTAAATAAATTCAAAAATGAATGCATTTAAAATGCTCTGAAACTATACAAATATTTTTTTGTTTAAAATCAATATCCTATTCAAAGTTAGTACAAATATTGTTCTTCAAACTTTCTTAAATTCTATTTGAGTGTATCATTTAATTTATACTATTTTAACTATCAAATACATTGATTAATATCTTTTATAATAAATATAATATTGGTAAGAAAAGTAAGAAAAATTTCACAAAAAATCAATTTATTATGATTTTCTTTACTTGAGTTTTAGCGAATTTTACAACTTTGAACTGTCATAATGGGATGAAATGGTTGTATGTAGCAATAATTTAAAATGGAAACAATTACATAAGAATTCTCTCTGCTAAAAAGTTATCGTCACTAGACTTCTGATCAACCGCAGTCAAGTTAAAAGAAGAAAATGAATCTGGGCATGGCAAAATGCGTAAAAGTTGAAATCACTCTATCTCGTTAAATAAATATTTGTATGGTACGCTCCGATTTTCACAGTATTAAATTGACTTTACTTTAAAAAATTAATTAAACTTGAATTTATTAATATTACACCATATGAAAAAGGGTGATCTTAGCCAAGAAAAAAGTTAGAATCATTAATTACATATTTCATTATATTAAGGATCATCAATATCTTATTATCTTCTCACACAGTGTAAGTATGAAATAAAAAATTATCATATTAAATAAAGTCTAAATGGCATAGTCATAGTTATATTGCTATAACCATTTATAATTGAAATTAGAATTTATTCATATGATTGGGATTAATTGCAGTTACATGAAAATAAAAGTACGTAGTCAACCATCAACCTGATCGTATATTTTTAATTTCATTGGAAAAGCGAGTGACATTAAGTAATATAGTTTGAGATATCAATCATTTTACATGATTCTTTCAAGACTAATTTGGTTTCATTTTTACTATTTAAACTGAAATTAAAGATAAACTTTTTAAAGCTAGTATCGAATTACTATTTATACATATTAATTCACAAATAAAAGATATATTAATTTATTATTAAAACAATGAGAAATGTTTAATTTAATTTTATTTATTTTTACAATGTTTAAGATGTGAAAACAACATGATGGTTATTATTAAACGTATTATTAATTATTTTATCTTATTTAGTATTTAATCATCTATTTCATGATATATTTGTTCATAAATAATTTGACGATTAGACAAGATATACAAGATTAAAATATGATTAATTTAATTACTAATTGAAATTGAAATTGCTTTATTCCCTTATTTTAAATATACATCAAATTAATTAGTATTTACAGATTTAAATATTTAAATAAGTTATACCATACATTTATTTATTTATCAGATAAAAGGAGGTACTAATCCCTTTTAATTTAATGATATTACATTATTATCTAAATTATGCAACACAAACTAATTCACCCCTTTGGGTTGAACATCTAGTCCCTCTGTTTTCCCAATGACAAACAGCTTCACCTCCTGTAGTGCATTCTGCTTCAATTGATGTTGGACCGGAATTCCCAAACATATGTTTTGGAATGTTTATTCTACAACAATTAAGAACAGCGTTGATTCCATTTTTACAACTTCCTTGGCATATCCCACGTTGACTATCCTGTTGTGACGTTTCTTGATCTAATAGAATTCAATAATTTAATAAGCAATTTCTTATTGTTAGATTTAATTATTTAATTAAATTGGCATTTTATACCTCTGCAACCTGTACATGTATTACAGCCAGGAATACATTTTGGAGTGGCATAGCAGGAGGCTTGACCATTAGTATCACATTTCGCACTTAATTCATATCCTGCTTGTGCTTTATAACTTGCAATACTCCTTGTTCTTTGTCGCTCACAGCAATTAAGAACTGATTGAATTCCCTGACGGCAATAACTATTACATGCAAACTCAAATCCATTTTCTGTCTGGCAATAAACTAAAGATTTTAAATAATTAAATAAAAATTATATTTCTTATTTGATAATATCAATATTATAAACTTGAAAATCGCATATGAAAATATCAGTTAGTTATTCAATTAAGTAAAGTTTTCAAATAAATAG
>VJMY01001535.1:0-11357 GCA_009869795.1 Neelides sp. FZ-2019 | reverse complement strand
TGAAGTTTAATAGTAAATGGAGTTGAATTGTAAAGATTTGAATGATTTCTTTATCTGGGCCAGGCTAAAGCATATATTAATAGTTAGACTGGTTTTTTTTGAATTTAACCCATTTATACCATTTTACCCTGTTTTTAACAGTCTGAGCAATTTTACCACTGGTTTTTTACAGCCCTGCATTCAACCATGTGTGACCAAATTATAACATATTTTCAAGATATAATAACAATATTTTTATTATATACAATAGATAGGTAACTATTATTTGAAAATTTTTTTGAATACCTAGTTGGCATAATGTATATGTAATACATAGATTTTTTTTCTTTCTATTTTTTATTTAGAAATTTCATAGAACTATGAAACTTTTGCATGATTCTTTCTTGCGTGTATTTTATATTTTTGTCGTTATACATAATTTCTATTCAATTTGATGTAACAAGATGCAATTTAAAAACTAGCTATTTATAAAATGATCAATTTGTTAAATTTATTTTTATATAAATTTAAATAAAGAACTCGTCCTTCCTTTACCTACACTGTTGAATTTTTTGATAAATAAAACGAGTTTCATTGAATTGATTTTATAATTAAAACTACTTATTTTTCTATTCAATCTCAAATATTTATCATATAATGTCCCTATCATATAATGTTGCCTACTGTCAATATGACTATGCTTTTAAGTATAACAACCTTAGCTTATACATGTTTAAAACAAAAATGTTAAATAAGACTGAAATAAAATTGGTTAGTTCTATTGGTTAATATAGTATGATAGAAGTAGGATACCGGTTTTATCAGCTATATAATAATTATAAAACTATATTAATGCATTGCATACTTTAACTTGTATTTAAAAGCATTCTGAATCCAGTTGTACTTTGGATTTCGTTCTACTAACTACCTTCAAATAACATTTAGTAATCTATTCTCGAGAAATAATTTTTGGATTCTATCAAAACTTTATAAAATGTTTAAATATCTTAAATGCACGGTTTTCATTTTGATAAGCATTTTTTTCTTCGCTATGAGAGTTAATAGTCAGTGCAATAGTGGCGGAGACGCTTGCATTGACAATTACGACCCTGTTTGTGGCTCAGATGGAAACACTTATTCAAATGAATGCCAACTAGAACTGGCCAAAAAATGCAATGCAGGTCAGGTTTTCTAGTTTTCTTATTCAATTAATGTATAAGAAGTGAATCCTTTAATATTTTTTAACTTACATGAAAGTAAAATAAAATATTTTGTTTCTTTAGGTCTTACGATGAGAAGCAATGAGGCCTGCCCTGAATGAATTTATATTCAATTACTTGATTTATTTTATGCGAAAATTGTAAAATGAATCATTAAACATTATATTTGAGATTAATGTTATATATTAATATGCGACATAAATCTATTAAAATTAAAATAAAAAATAGAAATTTTAAATTATTTTCCATTCCAATTTGGCATAATCTATAAAAGAACACTGAATATGTATTTAACGCATCAATACTTTTCTTAATAAATTTTACGATAATAAATATAATAGATTTTTCTGGTGTCGGGTTTCAGTGTCGGGTTTCTGGTAGGTTAGATAGGACATGTAATGGTAATAGTCGGGTCATCGGGTTTCTGGTACGTCGGGTGTCGGGTTTTTGGTATCCTCACCTTGGTAGGTAGTATGACGATTTTGACAGCGAAAGCTCGGTTGGCTGTGAGAAAATAGATTGGCAATCGTATATCATATAACAATGAGTCCGCGAGATTCAAGCTAACGAGCTGAATTTTGATTTTGAAATATGATTTATTTAAAGTGAGTTATGTTCCAATTAAACATTTGTGATTTAAATATACGTAATCAATTAATATCTTATTTGCTTCTTTCGTTTGATTAAATAGATATTAAAAAAACAATTTTATTGATACATACAAAAATATTAATTTGTACACATCTTGCGAAAGGTAATTTTAACTTATTATTTAAAAATATACATACCTATATAATACTACTTAAGTATTCTTTAGTTAATTGGTTGGCATTTAAAAGTCTTCATTTTCATATTTTCAGTGGTTCATATTCAGAGTTTCAGAGCTATAATAATGGATTGCTTAATTTGCTCAAAAGCTGAATCTTCTTTAACCACATCCAAAGAACAATTGGGAACTTTTAAACAATTTTGTGAGATTTTAAATTTAGAATTTACCGATTTATTCTCAGAGCCTTCGAGCTTCAATGTCAAGTTGCGATTCTTTTGCCTCGAATGTTTTAATGAATTGTCGAATATTAGTAATGATATTCTTGAAATGCAAAAGCTGGAAAAGAAAATTGAAGAGTTCAAAGTCAAACTGCAAAGAGATGTTTTATCTTCTTGTGAAAAACTTTATTCTCTTGAAAAAGAATCTTCGGGCGAGAAGTCGACCATTCAAGGGATTCGATCTCGTATTTACAATGGTAATTAAATTACTTAATGTTGATCTTTATTTTCAATCCCTATCCTCAGTCAGCATAAAGTGGGTATTATAAATAACTTATTGCTATTATTGGGATTCGATCTCGAATTTACAATGGTATTTAACTTGCTTAACATTATTTTTATTCAGTATCCTTATTCAATATAAAGTTATAAATCTTATAATAACTTCTTATTAATAGCATATAATTTAAAAAATATTCAATTATTAAAATTAAGCTATTTTAAAAAGTTTATCTCGATTTTTCTGATTTACTCACTGAGCAGTGAGTAAATCAGGCTACTGGGTAAGTTAAAACCAATTAATCATTGTTTATTTTCAGATTTGACTCAATCTCAAATCATAACTAATGATAATTCCGAAAACTCAATAACTGAAACTCGTAATTTTAATGGAGAATTTAATTACGATGAAACTAATTATGAAGAGAGCTACAAAGAAATTCATAATTATAAGAATCTTTCCGAACAATCTGATAATGACAAAAGAATTGAGTACAATGAGAATGATGAGGAAATTGAGCAAAATTCATTTAATCGTTCGTTTTCATCTACTTCTTTAAACTCTTCTTTTATCTCTTCTCGTGTTAAGCAACTTCAGCAAATTCAATCCTATTCACCCTTCCCCTTGGAAAATGAAGAAATGCCAATTTGCTTTATTAAGTCGGAACCAGACGAAGTCTCTAATCATTCAAATTCTTCCTATGAAACCATGACAAATTCTTCATCAGCTCCGATTCTTGTTTTTAAAAAGAGGTCAATTTAAATTTTTAAATTGAGAATATTCCCTATTTATACTATCATTAGTTGTTATAATAATTAATTAGCTGAACTTAATGAAAGATATTTTATAACATTATAACTAGTGTAATAATAGGATAATATGCCTGTAAAAATAAAATCATTAATTGTATAAGGTAATTAATAATATTTAATTTGATTTATTTGTTTGAATATCTAGAAAAAAGAATATATTAGACAATGATAAACTTAAAGAAGAGGCAATGAGAAATAAAGTTACGATTAAACTTGAGAATCTTCCGGAATCAACAGTTAGAGAATTAGGAAAAAGAGGAAGAATAGCTCAACTACAAATTGGGGAAACACCTGAGGATCCTTTTGAAAGTCAATATTGTCTTAAGGAATTTCAATGTATTTTCTGTGGAGAAATGTTGAAAAATTACAAGACTTTAAACATTCACATGCGACTTCACACTAAAGAAAAACCATTTAGATGTAACAAATGCAGCAAAGTTTATTCAGATTCAGCAAGCTTAACCCATCATTCAAGGACTCACATTCAAGATAAATCATACATTACAAAATTCACTAAATACGGGAATTGGAATTCGGGCACCAAATTGTTCAAATGTGAGACATGCAGTAAAATAGTGAAAAAACAAAGTAGACGAGATCATAGGAAGGTCCACGACAAATCGCTGTGTTTTAAGTGCAAGTTCTGTGAAAGATATTTTAGGAGGAAATTCACATTAGACAATCACATGAGGAAGATTCACACTGACAATTATGGGCCGGAAAAGTCTGAAAATATGAAACCACACATGAGTACGCCTTTACAAGCCAATCAAGCTCCCTCAAGAATTTACAGTAAAATTAAGAAGAAGGATGAAATCTGCATTTGTGAAACATGTGGGAAGGCAATAAAATATATCTATTTAAAAGATCACATAAGGACTCATACTGGGGAAAAACCTTTTAAATGTGGAATTTGTGAAAGGGCGTTTAATCGGAAATCCATCTTGAGAATTCATCGAACGATTCACACAGGAGAAAAACCTTTTATGTGTTCAGAGTGTGGGAAAACGTTTCCTAATAAACCTTGTTTAAACCAGCACTTGTTGATTCATAGTGATGAAAAGAAATTTGAGTGTAAAATATGTGGGAAATCTTTTGCACAAAAACGGCGTTTAGTTCATCACGAGGTTTTGCACAGTGGAGTTAAAGCATTTAAATGCACGTTATGTGACAAGTCTTTTTTCTATAGTAGATCATTAAAAAGTCATATCAGAACTCATAAATGAGAAAAACGATTTTTTTGAACAAGTGAAACTAGATTTTCATCTTTAAGCTGTTTAATCAGGCATTGTAAAAGAAAACACAAACAACTCAATTAAATATCCAAATAAAATTATATTTAAAATTTTAATTTAATATTCAATTGTTTCACATTATCTGTTTCGATATATATGCATTTAACCATGCTCATTCATGTCATATTTTCATACGAAATTTTGTTTTGTTAAAAACCATTAAAGTAAATATAACATTTTGATTTTCAATGATGAATTTTTTGAATTAATAATTACGTATGATTATATTTATATATAAGTATAATGTATCTAGGTAGGTAGTATGGCGATTTTGACTGAGTGAAGCTCGCTTGTGTTGAGAGAAAATATATAGCCAAAGGGAATAATTCAAGATGACGGGCACAAAGACTTTTGACTGTTTTTGATGTGAATTTTACTAAATTAATTAGTGCTAATCACGAATCTTAAGTCAATTAGTAATGCAAAATTAAAATAAAACTATTAGGTAAGTTTAAATATTTAAAAAGAGATTTTATTAAAAATATTTTAGTCATCGAGGTCAGTAGCACTATTTTCCATTCCCTCTGTTTTAACTAAGTTTTCAGGGAAATATAGAGAGGATGCGAAAGATCAAAAAAGTTCAAATCTGTCACATTTTAGGGCAGAAGCTTTCTTTAAAAACATACCTCGCCAAATACTTTGGAAGGAATTGTTTTTTGCAATTAGAAGTTGGGACTGAAGCTTTTGCATGGCGCCACGTTTCTTCAATGGAATTTGTGTGTACTCCTGACACAGGATCTTTAAAATTTATTGAGTGGTTGACTTGAAGAACAATGTAGTCAGGATCTTTTAATAAGTCATTGTATCCTAACCATTTATCCGAATGAACTGTTGTGCCGGGATTTATCCATTTCTTTACGCAGGCAAGAAGAGTTGCGTTGTCCCTCTTTTCCACCACCTCCATAAAGAGACGACCAGAATCTCTCTATCCCGCCAAAAACCCAGGCATCGTCGACATGATGACCTCGATGGTATTTGCGCTTCCCAAATTTAGACTCGTCAATCTCAACACTATAGAAAAGCAAAAAAAGCAAACATGCAATATTAAAAAAAAATTTATGCGAGTAAAACTAACCTAACCTAAAATAAACAAAATCAAAATAACCAAACTTAGCTCAATTTAATACAAATAAGCACTAAATAAAGCATTTAATTTAATTGCAACTAAAATATTAAAAAGCGGAAGTTGTTGTTGTTGTTGTTCTGTTGAAAAATAATATAGAGTTTGTGAAGCTTGAAACCCTTATGCATACAGGCAAATTAAAGTCACATTGAATATATTTTATCTAAACTTTTATTTAAAACAATTTATCGTCAATTTATCAAAGGTGCTGGGTTGATTTTCTTCCAAGAAGCATCCTTCTTGAATCAATTAAAGGTAAGGATTGATGAGGCGAATTGTCTTTAGCGGCTCTGTATAAAATTATTAAATTAAACTATTAAAAACTCTTTTTATTCGATTATAAAATGAAGTTTTATACTATAATAATAGAATAAAAATGATCGGTTTAATGTTCGTTAATCACTCTATCTCTTATAATTAATTCATAAAAATATGTTTATTTTAAACTTTGGCCTAAATATTTAGTTAGTAGCAATATTGTATAGCAATTAAATAGTATTAATTACCTTATATTTAAAATATTGTAAAGAACTAATCAAAAATATGTCTCGGATTTATCTTATTGATTAATCTATATTGTATATGAATAAACTTACAAATATCTTGTCAAATCTTCAATGTCCACAAGCATAGAGTCTTGCTCCATGTGCAAATCGTCTCTCTCCAATAACATTGACACGAGTCTTTCGTTCAACACTGTGTATGTATAATTTTTTTAAATCTAGTTTATTTTTCAAATTTCATATTTTACATATGAAATAATATTATATAATGAAGAATCATAGGCATAGGGGATAATATTTATATTATCTATATTATAAAATTATAACCTTCGATGTTTGTTTTCAGATCATTGAAAATGAGTTGAATTTGTGTGACGTTCATTTGAGTTAAGTGATGCTGGTTGACGCAGCGGGCTTCTCGAGGTAAAGTCATTCCGACCTTAAGCAGGGAATTACGAACCATTTCTGTTATTGGGGAAATCTGCCGTTGTTCCTTTTCCTGCGTTGTTGACATTTTAATTACAATTTTTAGTTTAAAGCCAATGGTCATAATTTGATACTAATTAAGAATTAATAATGATGAAATTAAAATTGTCATTCAAAAAAGAATAAAATGTAATGAGAAGTGATTTCTAACATGAGCCATCTGGATCCTTGATATTTCTTTAGCTTGAGAAAGGGCTTGTCGGGCTTCGGCTTGCAATCTTGCATGTTTCGCATAGAAATCCTCTGGTGGCACCAAGGCTTGCTCGTTACTTGACTCTCTGCCATTCCCTGACTTGTCTGACTAATTACAAAAATATACATCTAGTTACGTAGACACGTCTGAACTGAATTTAGAAATTGTCTAGGAGAATTCGACAATTTTTAATTGAAAAGATTATATTATTAATGGTTTGAGATAAAGCGTAGCAGTAAAGTATGTAAATTGTAAGTATATGCATGTAATTATTTGATTTTTGTTTAAACCTTGAACGTGGGCAGACTCGCTGGTTGTTGATTCTTGGCGTCAGTGTCAGAGTTTGGTGACTCTTCGCACGCTGTTTCGTTCATAAAACAAATTTGAAGATTCGTGCCTAATAAAATAATCATAATCATATAACTAGTCATTGACGAATCATTATCGAGAACTCACTTATATAACGAATAATAGAAATGTGTACATGAAATGGGTGGGTATTTTAATTAAATTAAATGAGAAAAGTATAATGGAGAGTTACTTGACTGAAATCTGGAATGCAAGCTTGGCTTTCGACCAACTGGTTTATCATCAATCACATCTGATTCAAGGGCCAAACGGCGACGTACTTCCTCTCGGTCAGATCGTCTCTGTTAAATGAGCTAAATATTAATTTTAACTCTCATTTCATTCTCATTAACAAGAAAAAAATTATTACTTTTAAAAATTTTCCCTTACTTTCTTAATAATACATTTTATATCTTACGTTTCATTAACATTTATCATGAAGGATATTTAAGGGTTAATAAGGATAAGGAACTTTTGGATTTTATATAAAAACTACGAATAAAGAATAAACAAATAACAAGATGTGTAGTGAAAATACAGATATGTATTATAGTCACAATAATTATTCGTTTAAATAATGAAATGTTATACTATTAAGATTTTTATTATTAACAATATACTTTTAAGATTTTTGAGAATGCATATAATTAATATAATTAACAAGTGTTCTGAATGTTTTTGACCATTAATGTAATTTAAAGATTTGAGACTTTGTCTGAAACGTACCAGATTGTGTATTTGGGGCAATTTCTCTCCTAGAGAATTCAATGCGTCATCATACGTGATAGTATAAAGGTCCGAAATGAATCTCGAGTCTTTTTTATAATGACGGTATTTGGGGTCCAAATGGTATTTCATAAACATTTTGAAATTCTCTAATAAGAGAGATCAATCTGTTTAAATTCCTGATAAAACTGTCTTGTTATTGATCTTTCGTTTCATTAAATTCTTTCGTTTTATTAAAGTGAGACAGAAAGAGTCAATGTATCTTTTAGCCTTGTAAAATATTACTGGCTCAAATTACCTTCAAAGAAGTAAAGCAGGGAATGGAAGAGTAATAGACCACAACGGAGTTCATGTCGACATGCTTCGATTCACACACCTCTTTAAATCCCATATACGCCCTCAAAACCTCATCAAACCGACAATGGGAGACAAAAAGTGCAAAAAGCATTTTAAATCTCTTGCATCTCATCACTTTATACGTGGATTAAATGCAAGTGAAATACGGCTGTTTAGGCTTTGCCTTAAAGCACTTAAAAATGAAAAACTCATTTAAAAGTCGCAAGTGGCCCCTTTTATTATTAAACTGAATTCATCTGACAATGAATGTGAGTGGGAGAAAAAATAAATCGCAGATTCTAATATAAAGAAAATATAAATTTTTAATACCCTCACTATATTTGTAAATGGTGTGTAATTGGCATTGGAAATTGCAAGTGATGTTGAATATACATAGAGAGTTAGGCGCTGTCCATTAAACACGTCATCAGGTTTTTGTCAATTATGACCCCCTACCTACTCCCAAATTATCATTTATCATACATTTAATGCATTATATTCATATCATTGAAATCATTCTCTCCTCCTACCCACCGCTAACCTTATGATGTGTTTAATGGACAACCCCTTAGGGATAAAGAAAATTATTTTACAAAGAGTAAAAAATTGAACCTTTTGTTCTTCTTCGCCTGCTTTCCTTAAATGATTTTCAATGCTTTTCAAGTCGATCCGTGGAAGATTCGTATCCAACTCAGAAATGTCTATAATGAAAAAGTACATGTTAATTAATTTTAAATTTGGAGATAAAAATATAAAATTTCCAATTACTTCTAAAATATTAAATGCTTTCTTAATAAAAAGCTATGTTATTGTAATCCATAATAATAAATATAGGAGAGAATAATAGATATTAATGATAAGCCATATAGGATAAAATGGGAGTCGAATAAATGAATGTGAATAAAATAGAATAAAAAGTTGATAATCTTGAATTTTATAAAATTTATTTATTTTATTAATAAATATATATAATGTAAAAATTGAATTAGGAAATATTTATTCTTTAAAAATCTATTTTGACAAAAACTTAAGGAAAAACTTACCAAATGTTTCTTTTAACTTATTTTTGACAAACGGAGAGGGCTTCATTGATTGTCTATTGACAAGATTTGCTTCTTTCCATCCACAAGCTCCGTTGATGGGCCTCATATGTCGCTTATTAATAACAAACGGAGGACAAAAATCAATTGAACGGTCGTGATAAGAAACCGGTCGATTGGTTTCGTAAAAGTCGAAATTAATCTTTTGGTTAGTTAAAATCAATTTATCCACTCCCAATTCCATTTTCACTCTTTTTCCCAACCTAATTAAATCAATTTGATTCCGAAACAGCGTTTTCTCTCTTCGAAGAACTTCAGGAGTGTTTGGTGTTGAGAGCGGCCCTTGGCGCACATTGCTTTGGTTGTCTTTTAAACTTTCCCTTTTCACACTTGACAAATACACGTCGCACATTTGGTTCATCTGAACAGCTCAATTTTCTCTTGAACTTTATGTCGTACAAGTGTCGTCTTTATTGTCTCTATTCAATTTGTCAAAGAGAGAAAGACTTTTCATGAGTCTCAGGAGACCTTTGAACTTTGTGGTTTTGTATTTATTGCATCATTAAATAAACAGTGCTGGAATAATTTTCACTTTTCAACCCCTTGAAAAGAATTGTGAAAAGTAAAACTGAAAAATAAGAAAAAATTAAATGTTGACATTTCTTCCTATTTATTTCATTATTTTTTTTAGTGAAAAGCGAAATAAATATAAAAAAATCTGGATGTAACTCAAACACATTCTCTTTTGTGTTAGCCTTTTTTTCTCAATCGCCGTATGCTTTAATTGTCTGCTAATTTTTTTCATCAGAAATAATGTTAAATAATCTAATAATCTAATGTTAAATTGTCAAACTCATCTAAGAAAATCGTATTTTTTGCCTGGAGTTGAATGGCTGAATGAGTTTCTGACAGCCAGTACAAGAATGAATTCAAAGGGTTCATTTTAGAAAATTTTAACTTCCTCAATACTAAATTAAAACTTGAATTTGAATACATGAATTTTAGGTAGAAATTCTTATAACACTTAATAATTAATTAAACTAGTTAAAGTTGGATCGAAGTTTTGAGTAAAATGAGTCAGTTTAAATACAAAGTATACGCAATTTAGAAGAGTAATTGTGATTGTTAGAAAACCGAGGTTTTCTTAGATGGCGTAGGAAGTATCCAATATATTTCATATTTTTTTATATTTATTTCACTGAAAAAATAGGAAAAAATTGGAATAAAATGAAAAAATTAAAAGATTTAATTTTTCTCATTTAATTTAAATTTTTTTCACTAACCCTAAAGTGCAAAGTTTCTGTAATTTTTCTATTTTTTTCACTTTTTCACTTTTCAGTGAAAATTTCACTTGCTAACTCTGTAAATAAGCAATTTGGAGACTTGGCACTTTAACTCTTAACTCTATGGGAGTTATTCACGAGGAACAGGATTTTGTAAAATAATTGGTCTTTTCACAATTTTGAATTTTTGAACATTTTGATTCAACTCATTAAAAATTGATTTTAACACATTCTATATAAGGTTTTAGAAAAAAGTACAAAATGTCATAATTATAAATTAATTATAATATCATTAAGCCGGTGTTTAATGTATGGAAGTGTGTGTATACCATAATTTTATATTTATCAGATCTTTGATTCGACTTTTTCTGGAGGATCATTTAAATTTTCCTTGTCCAATTGAGAGTGAAGGCAAAATTCTTTGAGAACGAGGAAATAAAGACACAACATGAGACCTGCAAGGACACTGATCACAAGAATGCTTAAAACAAGAAGATCCATTTTAATCTCTTAAATTTAGAGGAAAGTTTTTAGGAAAAGTCAGAGAAAAAAGGAGTTTTTAACTTTTCTAAAACCAAATAATAGTAGAGGAATTTGGGGCTAAGAAGAGATTCTGGGATAAATTGTACATGGGAAATGAAGCTCATCCCTTTGGTGCTTGGAAGATTGGAAATTTCCCCAGAGGATCCAATCGACGCAGGCAGGGAGATGTGAAAGTGCTAAAAATATCATTTTGTTTTTAAACT
>VJMY01001534.1:0-11358 GCA_009869795.1 Neelides sp. FZ-2019 | reverse complement strand
GAATCATTGTATGTACATATCAATATTTTGGATAATTGTAATGATTTAATGATGAATTTAAAGTAATGACTTGATGTCTGAAAGGGTGAAAGCCATTTAATCGGACAATATTTATTCATAAATTATAACTCAAATATATACTTATTTATTTCTTAATATGATTTCATTGCTTAAAAATATGTAATTAATATTTTTGAAAAATATCAAATGTACAAACAATTTTTTTCAATTTTCACATTTATTTTTTTAATTATACCTTTTTATTAAATACAAATTTAATGGATTTTCCTTATTGTATTAATTATACTTCGTTTATAGCAGACAATTTGTGTATATTGTAAAATTCTTGCTTAATTAAAAAATTAAGTTGATTTACTTTTTCCCTTGAAGAACAAATTGCGGTGTTTAATGAACATGATTGACTAATTTGATTCTTATAACTCGCAGATGTAAATGCAATTCCTGGAATTTAAAAATTATTATAAACATTTATTAAGACAATTTGAATGAGATTACTTTCCTAGACCAATTCCAACATTAAACGTTATGTTATCCAAGTCGTAGCCAAATATTGTATATTGATCAGTTGGGCAAGGAAATGAAGTCAAGGCTCCAATACATTTCGCTTCAGTTAAGTATTTCACTGCTGATCTCGGCAATGCTTTGAATATTCAAATAAAAATTCAAACTTAATGAAATATTTTTATCATTTATTATTTAAATATTTAGCTGCGGCTATCCTATCCTGGAAAAGGAGGCTTCATAAAGCCTCCATGTTGCACGGAGCAACGAGGAGCAATTTAAATTTAATTGAAGATTAACAATGATTTCTATTCCCAAGCCTAATCTAACATCATTAAAGTATATTATTATTGTAAATTTAGACAGGGTTAAAAAAATTTAGGGATTAAATCACTTATTTAAATTATTATTGCTCCAGGCTACATGGAGTAGCATGGAGGCTCTATGGATCGGGTTGAGCGAAAACGGAGCAATTTTACATGAAGGCTCCATGGAGCGCATGAAGCAAAAACGGAGCACCGAAAATAAATTTTTCTAAAATAGGAAAATTACATTATTAATTCATATTTAACCTTTGAGCAGCATGAAGGTTTCATGAAGTCTCCATTTTGCAGGATAGGATAACCACAGCATAATAATTGTTAGAATAAACGAATATTTTGACTTATTATTTATTATACCGAATAATATATTTTTCTAGACTACAAAATATGAATGTATACATAGTATTAATAATTTGATTTGGATCTTTAAACTTTGATATTTTACAAAAATAAATGACAAAAATCAAAAATTATATGAATTTAAGTTTTGCTATATTAATGCATAAATGCATTTAATATTGAAAATAATAAAAGATATATAAAATAAAATAGTCTAATATGGCATAAGTATAAGATCCCATACTAGATACTTGACGTCGCAAAGCAAAATCTAATATGTATACTGTTATAATAATTATAATTAAGCCATATTAAAAACTGTAAAATAAATATTAAAATTAGTAAATGAATAAATAGTAAGTAGGACTTTATTGAAACTCTAAGGTATTTAGGCATTTAATAATAACACATAGACCCTTAAAGTTTATAAAATATATCTTTCACTTAAACTCTTCTTTATATATTACATATACATGTATGCGTACTGTATTGACTTAATTGAATGTTCCTCTTAGATTTAATTTAAGTGAAATTTTGTAAAATTAGAATATTATTTTAAGTAATTATGATATTAAATATGGATATCTTGTGGTATAAAAAGGGCAAATATGTAAAGTAAACACTGCCCAGGTAGGAGCTGAGGACTGATTGAGATTTGGCCGGGGAACTTGAGAATATTTTGACCGCCCAGAATTAAGTCTTTAGGACCAAGATTGAACTTTTGTAACTGTAAAATTTAAGGGGAACAGGAGTAAGCTAACGTCCTTCTCCTCCGAACCTCGGCCTTTATTGAAAGATACTCGCAATAAAAATACTCTTTATCCTTTTGTAATATCTTTGCCTACTTTCTTTACTGTCTGATAGCGGCTAGGGCCTGCACCGAAAAATCAAATCATAGATTTGCATAACATAAAATAGAGAAAACACGTTTTAAAATATTGAAGATTCCAATGAAATAATAAAACGCTTTTTATATTTAAGTATATCAACCTCCAATTAACGGAATAATTCCAAAGTTAAAGGAAAGCAAAACAGATTTTTTCAGGGCTTTTAATTCTCGATCAATCCTTTTGAGTCTTTCCACTGGATCAGAAATGCCAACTAAATTTATTGAAAATGAAAAATACAATATTAATTTATTAAATACTTACGTGACACAAAATAATTATAATAATAGTATATGAGTAAATGAATTTAATTAATGGATTATTTAGGAAACCAACTTGGTAAATTGATGAAACCATATGAGCTGAAATTTTAATAAAATGAATAAACTTAAATTCCAGAAGTTTAATATATAAAATAACAAATAAGAATGATGTATAGGATTTGTCGAAAAGTTCCCTGAATTTTTAAAAAAGTCGACTATATTAAAATAAGCTGAAATATTAATATTTTGCTTAATACTCATAAACAAGTCTGCTATACTAAATTCAAGTCAATTAACCACGTTCTTAAATGCATTTAAACCACTAAAACGCCTAAATCTTGATATGCAGACATATTAAAACTACGACAATTTAAATTAATCTTCATATGTCGACTCTTTTATAAAAGTCAATAAACTTTCCGACCAATCCTTTAAGTTATTAAAATACAATCAATTAACATACAAATAGTTTCTTAATTTCTCGGGATGATTTTTAGCGGGAAATGGAGTTGCAAATTGAATTGTTTTTGGAATTTTTAAACCTTCTTCAACAACGTAATTCCTCAGCCCACCTGTTAAACCTATAATCAACATATACACATTAAGGTTTCACTTGCTCACGAATTTTAGTTTTTCTAGACAAAGGAAATAAAATAAATAATGATTTTAAACTATTAACTATTATTATCATATATTACATATATCTACTTTTTGGAGTTTGAATTTTAAATATAAATATTGCAAACAATAACCTGCCAAAGTAACTGCAAAGAATGAAACATTCAAGTTCATTTTCACATCCTTCAGAATTGATATTGGCAATGGAGGAATTCTTCCAATCATGTGTTTATTCGTTAGTTTACTCTTATTAATTTCCCATAAAGATTCTTTGTTTTGGTATATTTTTACCATTTCATAAGTTACAGTAAAAATAAATCCTAGATTTTGTAATAATCTCTTGAAAAATGATTTTCTTTTATAATTCGAAAAGTTGGGTTTGACAGTTAATCCATCCATGTTTGTGTTTGATAATTTTTCAGAGATTTTGAAAATTGAATAACCATCAGCAATTGAATGGTGAATTCGGAAAATGAGCATGTCTCCCTTTGAACATAATTGTTGTGGAATTATTATTATTTCCCATGGGCTTTTCTTCTCTTTAAAAGGTTCGCTCAAGAGATTTTCAATAAATTCGTTCAATTCATTCTCAGACTCAAATTTTCTATCTTTCAAGTAAATGTGTTCTTTGATGTTAAAATTTTCTTCGGGTTTCCAAAACAGAAACCCACAAAAAGGTTCCAAAAACTGAGTCATTTCTTCAAATTTTTCTCTTTTTATTCCTTTCTCAAAACTGTATTGAAAATGTTCCACGTTTATTTTATTTGCAGTTTTAATGCATATCACAATCGAAAATTTTGGTTTGTTCAGATCATCCATTGCGAATAACATGCTTCGTGTTGTCACCATTTTGGCCAAATCTGGACAAAGTAAAGGGGCCAAAACCCTTTTCACAAACCACCGAAAGAGATAAATAGGAAGGAGGCACAATAATATAATAGGATTAAAAACCAAGCTCAGAAATGTTAATATTAGGATTTTGAATGTAAAACTGATTTTTCGAATTTCCACAAAATCAACCATGTTGAAAGATAACAGTTTAACAGAATACAATATTAGCAAGTAGCTATTCACAAATTCTGATGGTATATAATGTTAATTACGTATGAAAATAAAATCGTATTAAAAAAGAGTAATAATACTCAATTACAATAGGAAGGAACTTTACTAACATTCTCACATCATTTGTGCCATAGTTCACACATGTAAAGAAATAAAGGAATCCCGAGGGTCGAATTTTATAATTTTTATTACTCATTTATTTTTTATTAATTTTCTTAGTCAATTAAGTTAAATGCTACTAATATTTGATATTACTTTTGGTTACTAGAACCTTTACCTTTTCAATTCATTTTTTACTCAATGTCTCACAGATGTGTTAAAGTTTTCTCCATGTTAGTTATCCTTCTTAATACAATTATACTGAGGTTTCTTTTAATTGTTTTACACAATCAGAACATAATTATTGAAATGTTTTATGTTATATTCTTGCGAGATCGTGGAAAAATGAAAGTAGGAGAATAATTGCTAAACACAAGTGAGTATATTTGTATGTATACATATCACATCTGTTAAGTAAAAATTCAGAATTGTAACACATCTTCAAATATGTTAGGTATATAAAAATATTTCTTGTTATTTTATATAATATTTATTATTCCCAATTGAACTCATGGTATTGCAGGATTAAAGACGACATATTAGATGATAATAAGAAAATTACAGAACAATTAAATATATCAACAATTGATATGGAAAGTAGTTACTATTACCTAATCAATTTTCTATTTTTCAAACAATAGTAGGTTTGTTTGATTTAAACCCATTACTTTTATTTGTTATGTACAGGGTTCCTAAAAAATTGATTATAATTTTGATTATTTTTCTAAAATCATGTTTTTTTAAAACCAGATCATATACTTTATTTAACTTTTATAAACAATGCCATGAAAATAAGAAAGATGAGAACCAAATGTGTTCTTTCTGAAGAAATAAAATATGAAACATTTTCTTCCTGGCGATTTACTGAGTCTTATTCAAATGAATTATTTTATGCATTTAATTCCTTTTTTAATACTGGAATAATTAATTTCATTTATAATGACATTCAAGAAAATTTGATCCGAAAGGAATAAAAAATTTTACGTTGGAATCTCATGTCTCATTAGTATTAGCATTTGTTCTTTTAATTTTTCTTCATTTCATTGTGAGATGGTGTTTTTTTGTAGATATGTGACTCCATGACTTTTAATGTGAACAAATTTTTACTAACATTAACTATGTTGTAATAAAAGATTTCTAGCAAGGTTTTCTTATTTCGCTTCCATTTCCTCAAATCAACTAAACCAAAAACATTTTATGAACAAAAGACATTATTTAATTGACACGTTGAATTAATTTAATATGTATTAATAAATCGCTTCTGAACCGAATGTGGGCATTGAGCCATTCTAACATCCCCGCCCCCTATCACCTTGGATATGTCTCACTCCTGACCTTTGTCATTATAAACCTTTATGATTTAAACCATACACACCACAAATTAGTTATTATAGATTATTTAATAATCTCAATATTAAACATTAATAATCTTTAATAACCGCGTGGAGATTTAAAAACTTAAACCAGATGTGATGAATCTCACTATATGTGCCTTAAAAATTGTAAAACCCACTTGCTAGAATATTTTAGGTTTAATTATTGTTTATAATTAAATGAGAAAACTTGATTTTATTATGATATCAATAATTTGAATTCGTTGGTCATTCAGGAGAAAAGCCATCTAAATATTTATACTAGAGAAAACCATTTAATTTAACTTTATTCTCAATAAATTAAAATAGTAAAAAAGTCTTATTTATGTCAGAATTGCAATAAAGCATATTCCAGAAACGAAATTGTAATTAAACATATTGTGAGTCAATGTAATTGAAAAACCCTAAAATTGTAACAGTATTTCAATAATGTTTAATAGTAATATTTCATCAATATTTATTTAAATATTTAATAAATAAAATGATTAAAATCGTAAGTTTGAAAAGAATTTAATTGCATTAGTAATCATAAGTTTCTACACTCAAAAATGTCTCTTTTATTGGAAACTCAACTTATTTTCTGAAAATTCAACCCTAACTACCTTTAAAATAAAACTGTTCCAGATTGAGGAGAGTTCCGAATTGGGGCTCTCACTATTATATGAAATAAATATACAAAATTTGAGATATATTACACTATTGTAACACCCGGATTGCGGAGGAGGGATCGGTTCGTTGGGTGATGGGCGTTTAGGAGCCTCCAAGGGGATTCGGTTTCCAGGCGTGTTAGTTTCCCTTCTCTCGGTCCCTTTCGTCATTATCAGCGGACTTTCTTTTCAGATAGCCCTGCTGTAAAACTCTGCTCCCGCCTCTTGGTAACCGTTCTATCCGGGCTCCGCCGTTGCTTTTGTCCGGAGATGTTACCCCTTGCTATCCCAAGCTTCACTCACTCAAATTCTCCGTTTAGTTCCTTTGTGCCTCTCACCCCAATATGCCGGTATGAAAACTAATATTAGGTTTGGAATCGCTCACTTTAATAAATAATATTCTCTGATGTATCTTTAGGATGTTAAGCATTCAATGATAGTTAGTTCAACTTTTTCACTTTTATTGTTTATTTAACACACTCAACGATATGAAGGATTACACTTCAAAGCACAAGAATCTCTAAGGACATGACGGTTAGAGTAAAGATCTTGGGGCCAACAAAATTTACGAAATTTACGAAATTCGAAATTCACCAAAACCAAAATTGTTCGCCTTCCTTCAATACGTGCATAAAACACTATTAGAGGTGTTTTAGGACATTTTAGGTTAGGTTAGGTTAGGTTAAGGACTTAGAAATTTTTCTTAACCTAACCTAACCTATTGTAACAAAAACACCTTTAATAGAGTTTTCTGCACGAATTGAAGGAAGGCGAACAATTTTGGTTTTGGTGAAAAAATTTCGTAAATTTCGTTGGCCCCAAGATCTTTACTCTAAGTAGGACAATGTAACTTTCCCTTAACTCTCTCATTAATATATTACATGTACATGTATGCGTAATATATTAACTCAATGAAATGTTCCTCTTTAGATGTAATTTAAGTGAAACTTTGTAAATTTAGAATATTATTTTAAGTAAGTAGGGTATTAATTAAGGATATCTTGAGGTATAAAAAGGGCAAATCTGTAAAGTAAAAGAATCAGAAACCGAGGCGCTGCCCTGGTAGGAGCTGAGGACTAATCGGGATTTGGTCGGGAAATTTGAGACTTATTACGATTGCCCAGAGTTGAGGATTTTGGATCAAAATTGTACTTTGTAAGTGTAAAACGGAAGGGGAATAGCAGTAAGCTAACGTCTTACTCCTCTGAACCTCCGCCTTTATTATAAAGAATAGGAATAAATACTCTTCCTCTTTTTGCATTAATCTTTGCCTACTTTCTTTACTATCAAATAGCGGCCACGGCCTGCACAGAAAAATCAAATTCATATATTTGCATAACAAAATGTTTCAATCAAAATATAAGAACTACCAAGGTCAAGATACTAACTCGTCACACAGACGGAGAAAGTCCTATTTCTTTAGGTCAATGATTAAACGCTTTTACACTTAAAAGCTCTATGGTCCTCTATGTTAACTCAGCTTCCGGTCTGATTTGCACTATCCCCCTCCAAAAACTGACCATGAAGCCCAGGCCTCCGATACTTTCCTTTACATAACCTGCCTCAACACCAAGTGACCAACTCCAAATCTCTCCTTGGCTCTTTCTAATTGTATAAAGTCTATAGGAGATTGCCTATATTGTAATATTCACTATAAACCCCGGCTCCTACAATAATGAACTGATAAGAAAAAATGTTAAAGATAATAAAACACTTAAAAAACCACACAAAAAAACCTTAAGAAATTTAAAATAATATTTTAAATGATCTAAGGAAAAGTTCAATTTAATTAAACGATAAATTTCATTTTCATTTGATTTGAGTTTTATTTTATTATCACAAATTTATATAACAATTTTATATAGGATTTACTGCCTGAATAGTAAATTAAGTTAACTGGTTTTGATTATATAAAACATATCATTAAGGAATGCAACAAATATACAAGAATATTTTATAATTTAGTATTTATTCACTTAACCTAAAAGGTTTTTAATGTTTAATGAACTAGAGAACAGGCTTTTTCAATTCAATAAGTCTTTAAAATATAACTCAAGCTTTGTAATATAACATTAATTATTTAAGTTAAGTTAATGTTTCCTATCGGATATCCGTCGGAATGATTATGGATAGAATCCGTTTTGATTAATCATATTAAATTTATTCACATGGATGGGCAAAAAATTTTTTTCACTATTTCGAAAAAAGGAATAAATAGTAATAAAAAATAAATTCTTAAAACAAATTATTTACTTTAAATATTTTTTTTGTGCTTCACATCTTCATACGAAGAATTTCTTTTAATTATAAATAATTTAAATAGAATCATTGATTAAATAATTTAATAAACTTAATTGTTTGTTAAATTTATAATTTTTTAAGTATATGATAGTTTAAGTTAATTGATTTATCTGAAATACGATCTGCAAAGATTTCTTCGAAGAATAACTCATAAAGTTTCATATTTTTATATTGAAAAAGCGAGACAAGTAAAATGTAGACAATTTAAATTTTTTCATTCAAATCAAACTTTAATTGTTTAATTGTGAAACTAGTTGCTTGTAATTAAATGAACTAATTGTTCTAAACAGGAAAACTAGATATGTGGTTAATCAGCTGAAAAAGATGATGGTAAAGATGCTGTGAGCTAAATTTAAAAAACTTTGTCAGAAAGAGAATTAAATAGCCGTCATAAAATTCACTTAAAATTTTAATAGAAATTTCTTAGTTTTAATAGTTCTAACAAATTTTTGTTTCTTTCCAGATTTAACTAATTTACAAGAACTTAGTAGTATTTATAAAATTTAAATATTAATTCTAATTTTTTGAAATACTTAGTATATAAATATTTCTTTTCATCTTCAAAAGAAAAATTTATAAATAGCCAGTTAAATAAGTTTAATATTTATTAAATTTTTTAAATTCCAATCAGTGTATTAGAATCATTTTTGGCACATTTTTTTTAACTTTATATAAATTTTATATGATATCCGCACTTCTGATGTCAAAAAAGGAGACCGTTCGCAACCTTATTGGTTTTCATGTATATTAACAAAAGCTTGAATAATTCATTTCTTGTTTAGGTTATAGAGACAAAATCAAAATGAATTTCCAATTTAATATTTTAAAATTCTTTCATTTCATTCAAATTTTATTGTTTTCGTTGTTAATTGTTTTGTTATCTTTAGTATTTTTTCTTATTATTATTCCATTATTGACGTTAAGACCAATAGTACAGATATTAGCATATTTTTTTAATAAGAAATTGTCCAATATGGTTGATCCTCGCTCAATTTTCTTCACAATTGACAATTTTAATAAACGGCCAAAATATTCATGCATTGTAAGTTTTGTATATGATGAGGAATTTGAAATTGAAAATTTACAAAAAACAGTTCAAGAATGTTTTTTTAACAATCCAACAACTTATGAAGTAAAAGAATTAAAACAATATTTAACCAATTGGTTCGGTTTTAAATTTTGGAAAAATGAAGAAAAATTTTTTATTGAGGATCATGTTAAAATATATAAGGGAAGCCAAGAGAATATTGAAATACTTACAATGGAAGCCTATTGTAAAATATATAAGGAATTGTTTATGAAGCCATATGAAGAAGGGAAAAGTCCTTGGGAAATAATTTATTTCCCTCTTAAGAAATGCGAATTAGATGGAATAAATTCAAATGGCCAAGAAAAGTCAATAATCTTTTTTAAGATCCATCATGCATTGGTCGATGTAAAAATAATAATTATTTTTAATCGTATTAACTTTACATAACATAAAAATATATGAAATCTATTTTATATTGATTAGTAATTAACGCATTTAATTAATTCAAGGGATATTCATTTTTTAATCTTATTTCGAAAACTGCGACTCCTATAGTGGAATACGAATTGCCAAAAGACAATAAGGACGAAAGTTTGTTACTAAGTCAGACGATGAATTTTTTTAAAAAATTGTTAACTCTGCCATTTGAAACTGGCGAGGAGCTTCTTCTAAACATGAAAGCTCACGAGTTAATTATTCCAAAAGAAAAGCAAAAATTTAATTATTCTTCCATGTTTTCTCCCCCATTTCCACTTTCACTTTTAAAAGAATATAGAAATTCTAACAATGTGACTTTAAACTCACTCATTTATGCGGGATTTACAGGGGCAATTCGAATGCTTATGATTGAACGTCAAATGAAAATTCCTAAGTATATTTCTATTGTAATAATGCTTCCAATACCTAATCATCCCAGGAAACTTCTAAATCATTTGTAATTGTTACGATTTATTATTATTAATTTTCATTAATTGTATATGATTTAATAATTAAAATTTTATTAATTCATTTTACATCAACATTTTTTGATTAATTTTAGTACTATGGGAATAATGAGATTGCCAGTTGGAATAGATAATTCGTTTGTGAGACTTCAATTAGTCGAAGAAGAGCTAAGAAGGTTGAAGAAAAGTTCTGTTCCAGTTGCTAGGTTTTACATGGTGTGGTTGTTAGGGTTGCTTCCCTATAGCATCTTTAAATGGTTTAATAGGACAAAATATATTGTTGGAGCGATTTCTGCATTACCTGCTTCTTCAATCAAGAAAAATTACTTTGGAAAAAAAACCAACTTTTTGATGTATAATGCTGGACTTGGGACATGTGGAAGTCCAGGTTTTTAAAAATTTTTACTGATTCTCAAACAAATTAAAAAATTCTTTTAATTAAATATACTGAAAAATTTCATTTTATTATTATGATTTAATAATTTATATATAATTTACGAGAAGTAATATTTTTTAATTTTCTTAAGTTGTTGGACTTTTTTCTATGACCTATTCCGGAAACATTATCTTCGGTACATATTCTGATGACTGTTTAATGGAAACACTTGAACAGTGCGAAAATTTCAATAGAAAACTTGTGGAAGAAATTAAAATGCTAAAAATAAAAAATGAATAAATATAATAAATTAATTATGAATAACAAATGTCAAAACAAAAATACCAATAGTAATTTAAGATGGACTTTAAAATTATTGCATTTTTGAAATGATACTAATTCTTATTTGCTTCAAAATATTCAAAAATTAATTATCAAAAATAAAAACTATAGCCGACGGCAATAATTTCTTCAGAGATTTTGGTGACAGGGGTTTTCTAGGGGATATGCAAGGGCGTAAACGTTATTAAACTCATCTAGATACAAAGAACAGATTGTTTCAATTTTCCCCAAA
>VJMY01001533.1:0-11360 GCA_009869795.1 Neelides sp. FZ-2019 | reverse complement strand
TATATCTTTAATTTTGAAGATTAATTTATTTTATTTATCAAATAATAATTTCTAAAAGCTTCTTTTAAAATGATAATTTGAGCAATCATATAAATATATAAATTTTACAAGGTATTTATGGGCAATTGCATACATCTTATAATACCCCCAATATAGTTTCGTAGTTTCGTAGCATCAGTTGAGAAAAAGCGTACGAAATGCCAACGCTAAGTATATACTAAACCTATTATAAGTGTTGAATAAATTTAAATAGGGTCATTTGACCTTCATCGGATATTGGATTTGGTTTTGGTTTGAATAAAATGTTTGTTCGTGTTAGCGAGCCATGAGATCTCCTTTGTCAGGGCTTAATGACGAAAGTTGAGTTGGGCTTGGACAGATTGCCTCTATCAACGCGATGGATGAATTACACTACCGTCCAAACCCTCGATTTCCCTATCTCTTTCCCCTATCTTTCCCTCCTTTCTTCTTCCCATTTCCATCATCATCTCACCACCGAGGACGCGGAGATAAATTCGGCCCAATTCCCCCTTCACGCCACTCTGCACATGGAAAAGTGAAAGCTCATTTTACTCACTCACTCAATAGTCAAAATGTCCTCTAATTCTTCCCAAATGCACTGACAAATTATCTTTTTTATCGTCATTTCACATTGAAAAATTCGTTTTATCTGTTATTATTTAATTGATACAAATTAACTCATAAGAACCATTTACATTTCGCTTTATATTTGTAAATAAGTAAAATCTTAATTATTTCCTATATACCGATTTAAACTCGTATCTAACCAATTAACCAATTTATCTAACTCATAATCAACTAAACTAACTAACCTAGAATCCGCAATTCACAAATTATACGTGTATAATATAATACCTTTATAACCTTGATTATGAAAAAATTATTATTGTCAAATTGAAAAAGGTTTACAGTCAATCAATCAAATATTAAATTACTTATTATATTAATATTTTCAATAAAATTGACTCTCATACTATTTCATATAATTAAGAATCCTATTGATTGTCAGAAGATTGTTAATTTGTTTTGATTGGGGAAATTTGATGAGAGTTGATGAAAGGAATTTGAGAGTGTTGAGTCTGTTTGGGGAAAGTTTATAAGAATTCCTCTAATGCAATTTTCAGCTTTGTTGGCCTTGGACGACGAGACATGTTGACTTCTTTTGGAAATCGATTACGCTAAGCTCATAAGCCCCAATTCCATTCCACAATTCACTTTTTCATACATAAGGGAAGGAGCAAGAGGATGGAAATGCTAAGCTACTTATATTCTTCAAAGATTCTCCTCATCCCTTTTCATTTGAAAGGGCGATGGATTCGAGAAAGAGAATTCCCAAGTCAGGCAACTTAACTCGCTCACAATGCTTTTCTTCATTTCTACATTCCTAGCCCGACGAGTCTCTTCCTTCACATTTCCGTCATCTTCTCTTTTATCTCTCTCATTCCCTACATTAGGTATATCCACCAAATCCATCAAACAAATGAAACATTTTTCCAATTTTGCATGGAAAGCGGATCAAAAAAATCTAGCATATTTTCTATATTTCCTATCACTCATTCATCATTCTCAATTAAATCATACTTTTTACTCTTTAATTTTTCATAAAAATATCCTTATGATATATTATTTATATATGAAACATAGAGAGATTCATATGGAGAGAGATATTATGTGTAATATATAAATTTAATAAAATAATATTAAGGTCGTTTTAAATACAATAAAATTCAATTGCCCAACGTAAAATACCCAATTTGAATGACAAATATTGATGAAAAGTATGTTTTTATTTTGATGATTTGAGATAAATTGACAATATTTCTCGATATATTTCCCCAATATGGGATCTTGAGCATTTGAATGCATGATGAATCACGGCGGCTTGGGATAATAATGCTCGAGGACAGAAGAGCTTTCAATTGAATTTCTATCAGAAATGCGTTATTTAGCGTATGAGAAGAGCGGGACGATAAATTGGGTTTTCAAATCGGAGACCCGTATTTATTTTATAACCCACTACTCCTCCGCATCCAGATAAATTGAATAAATCAGACATAATGAAATTTTATGTTGGGTCGAAAAATAGGTCATAAATTAAAGGAATTTTGGGACGGGATTGGCTTTTTTGCAATAATAGAATAAATAAGTGGATTGGCAGGAGAGGAAGATGAGATTTGGAAAATATGACCCGACGCCCTTCTCGTCCATAGTCTATGACAACTTATGCCCTTCCAAACCTAGCCAATATATATGTTTTATTTAAACTTATAGAGCCGCTAGCTCTCTAGATTAGTACAGACTTGTACAATCATACATATCTAATCGTATACTTGTATATCCAATAAAATTAATACATATTGACTAGACTAATACTGATATCAGTATATCTTGCTAGCTCTACTTAATACATATAACTTAGCTCTCTAATAGCTTATTCTATAATAAATGTCAAAAGTATATTACTATATACTCTTGTGTTATACCCTATAGTATTAAGCTATAGCATAAGATGAGGATGATCTAAAGGAGATAGGATCGATTCCGTTCTCGTTTAAAAGGTCTCTAGGACACTGGTGCTCATCTCCAGGAAAATCTCCACATTGTGTAATGATCTTATAGCTGGGCTAAACCAAACAGTCCTGTTGGATGGATGCGTGGGATATATTAGAAAATGGTCCTAGTGTGAGACGAGGTCGTAAATCCTCTTGAACCTCCTTTTCTCACATCTCTCGATCCGTCGCCCACACGTATATATACAATATGACCATCTGAGAAAGAAAGGATGCTGGGAAAAATCCGCGTTTATCAAAATCGACCCCTCAATGATCAATCATTTTCATTTATCAAATCATCTTGACCCAACACATCTCTTTTCATTCTCTAACTTTTTTAGATTAATTCTTATTTAATCCTGGTTTCCTTTGAACTTTCTCTCTTGTTAAATTGTAAACATCTTTTTTTATTTCTCGACATTTCTCGTTCTTTGTTTTGTAAATAAAAGAAACTCGTAAAGCGCTTTTTTGTTAGTTGACATTGGAACTTTTTTTTTGCTGCAAAAGGGATCATTGAAAGGAATGAAAGAGGATTATATTGTTTTGAAGTGATACAGAAAGTGATATGTTTACTATACAATACCATAATATATAATACTATATTATATAGGAGTTTACTGTAAAATACAATTTTTTTCAGTTTAATTTGTTTAGTATACAAAAACTCTCATCGGACAATTTGATCAAAGTTTTACAAAAGTTTTTTTATTTCAATGGATTTGGAGAAAGTTCTAAAGTTTGGATAATTTATATCTTATATCAATTCGAATCTTGGTGAGATTGAATCTTTATTTTTTGACCATTGAAACTCCAATTTTCCTTGATGGCTTTAATTACAAATGTTCATGATTTATCGTAGGGAATTACACGCAATCTTGTAATCTGAAGTTCTTGAAAGAAATGTGCGTAAATGCGGATGTTCTTTCGCTTTTGTTTTTATGTACGTATAAGCTCGAGCATTAGATTAAACTTTGATGATAAACATGAAAAGCCAGGGAAAGATACTCAAGTTGGGAAATTGCTCACACTCAAATAGCCTCCTTATTACAATGAGTTTACACAAGAGACGCCACGCATAAAACTTGCATTGTACTTTTTACTGCAAACGACGTATTTTAAAATGAGAATTCCCTTGATTTCACTCTTTCACTTTCTCTCTTTTTGAGGAGAAAAAGTGGAATTGTAAAGGAGACTTAATGGGAGCTAAAGGAAACTTTGAAACAATTGTTTTGCACATGTAATACCATAGGAAATTGCAATGAAACTATGAACTATACATATAACTTGTACTTTTATGCGCACTATTTGTATATATTACTATAGATTATTAGCCCAGTAAAGATCTGAAGACTCGTACGTGTATTGTGTATAATACACAGTATACAGTATACATAGGTAATGTATCTATAAGCAAATCTCACTTGCCTTGTAACACTTGTAAGTAAAGTATAAACATTAAAGTATGTATTAGTGTGTTTTATAAGTAATCGCGTATGGGAAAGTAGCGTAAAGTGATGGAGAATATTTGAATTTTCACATTTCCCCTGAGCTCGTTGGGTTGTGCGGTTTTTGGAGGAGATCCGTTTGGGAGCTTGGAGTTGAAAGGGAAGGATTTCGGGAGGCGATTGGCGGCGTGGGAGCATTTGGTCGAGTTTCTCTTCCAGATTCCATCTGGAGTTGAATAGTCCTAGTCAAATTCCATCTCCTCAATCTTCCTTCTTCCGCTCTCCCAACCTCGGCCCATTATCTCCATGGTAAATAAAATCCATATAATTATATTACCTTTCCTATCATTCCTCTCGCTCTCGTTTGAATTGAATCCGCCCTTAAAGTCGGATGATTCTTCAGCCCTATCTACGCGATGGATCTTTCTCCGTTTACTCACTTTCAAATCACAGCCAGAGCGAGGAGACGCAAACGGAGAAACTCATCATTCCGAATCTTTCCAAGATTCCGAATCCATTATCGTCAAATTTTATATTCCAAATCGTTCATTTAATTAACTAGCGGCCTTTAACTCTCCTCGGATTCCTTCATTTCGCTTGGATTAACGACACTTTTATCTCCCCATTCAGCCAAATTGATTTTAGAATAATTTTTCCTCATTTTTTCAAACGCGTTTTCTTCGTCTTTCTTTTAAAAAACTTTTGAAATGCATAAGATAAAAAGTGACATTCATACTTAAACATGGCGCTAACCGACAGATGCATTAATTAAACTATAATTTGTAAAAACAATTAATTAGATAAATTAACATATCGAATTAAAAATGGGGAATTTATTATTTTAAAAACATTAGAATTTGCATGAAAATCATTAAAATTGAATTATTTCAAACGATCATATTTCAAGAGGATATTCCTATAACTCGGATGTTCCTTTCCAAACAGCTCATGGAAAATCTCCAATGCTCTTGCGAAATAGTGTTTTGCAATGTTTGGCTCCAATGTTATTTGTTCCGTTAATGAGCCAAAGCGGTTTAAAATATTTCCCATTTCAATCTGACTCAACTCGTCTTGACTGTTCTGCAATAGAGATTTCCACAAGTCAATCTCCCTTACAGCCATAACATTACTAATATTTGATTTATCATCTCTCTCCCCGTCAATTAAATGGGCCTTGTTATTAAATTCCCCAATCTTGTAACACTGTTCGTATAAATTAGTCGCTTTCTCCTCCTGGGCTGAAATGTAATAGAAGCCAGCTAGAATCCCCATGGCGGTCTCATAGTCTGATGAATATTCCCCATAAATCCGCTTCTCCAATTCCACCAGCTTCCTTGACACCTCCACCATATTCTCAGAAGGAGATTTTAATTTGTAATGGAAAATTGTCATTTTTAGTAGCAAAAGGAACTTGAGCTCTTCTTGGTTTTCTTGGTTTTCTTCTTGGTCAAAGTCATAATTCGCATAGTGTTCATAATGGATTGCCAGAGAAAGCAAATGAGGGTAAAATGAATTTAATTCTCCTTTGTCTAAAGGTGAGATGTTTAATAAAGGATTTATAAGGGCGTCAAAAGCCGTGCGAATTCCCTTGTAAGTAATAGACGGGGACGTGAGATTTGAATGGGAATTTAAAATGTCATATAAAATTGTTTTTTCACGGAGAATTATCGAGTATTCGCCGTTGTTGAATTTCGTGGGATATTTGGAATAATTAATTGGGAATTTCTCGAGGAGTTTTTTAGGGATTGAGTAATCGAGATTATAAAAGGAACAAATGGTCAAAATTGTTTCAAAATTTGCCTTTTCGTTCACTGTGAGCGTAGACTCAATTGAGGAATCTTGAGAGAAATTTAAGGTGTGAAAAAGGAAAATGCTGATTATCATTACAAGGATAAGGACAATTAAAATGCTGGTGATAATTAAGAATATTTTAATTCGCGAAGGTTGTGGTGAAATCCGTCTATTTGTATTAAATTGAGATTTGTAAATCTTTTTCTTTATTCTGCAAAGTGCTTTGATAGTTTCGGCTTCATTTTCCCATTCAATATCATGAAGGATTTGAACTAGGCGTTCGGACGTTGCTGCAGAAGAGCCAACTCGAAGAAGCCAGCCTTTAATGGCTTTAAAATATGCAACTGACGGATCTTTTCCTTCGTTCTTTTCATAATCGGAAAGTTGACCGAGGGCAAGAAAGAATTTTTCGATTTTCTCCTTTTGGTATTCATTTTTCCCCAAAAGATGAGCTATTTCATAAGCTAAATAAAAATGTTTTCTTTAATTTATAAATTATAGTGTTAATTATAGTAATTATTTGTAATTTGTAATAGAAATTTAACAAAATCTTTCGATTCAAGATATTTTATAAGTTTTGATAAGTATAAGCAAAATTACCTTTATTTTCAAGTGAGAGTAACATGTTGGTTTCTTCAATTTCCATATTATTTTATTCTGTTTCTTCCTTTCAAATAACATATTTTTATTTTAAATCATGCCTATTTAATAAGTAAGTATAAAATTATTATTTTTAAACTCAATTGAAAGTGTTATTTCAATATCACAACGCCTAAGACTACACATGACTCATATACTAATATACGAATAAATTCAAAATATGAAACGAACTTTAAACTATAATGATAAAATAATAATATTCAATTAGGTATATTTCTAGTTTATCAAGTGATTTTTTATTACGCCCACTTGTAGCGTATTAATTATGGAAGGGAGCATATAGAAAGCATATTTTTATCAAAAGCTTTTCTAATCTCACATTTTCAAAATTACTTGGACGAGGAAGGTGAGTGATAATAATCAGGCATCATCATATTAATATTCCATCAACTCGAAACTATATAAAAGATAATATTGTGAATGTGTGCTTATTGATATGTTAGACATATCTTTAATATGCTTATAGTTAATATAATCAATGATCCTATTCTTAATCCAGAACCATTTGCTCGCAACTTAAATATCGTTATAAATAATATATAAAAGCTAATTTATGGTTATAATGTTTACATTATACTTTTACTTTAAGAAATAAAAATCTATAAAATTTCGTTGTATTTATTGAAGATTTAAGATAAACTATTTAGTTAAATCATATAAATAGTCATTGTAATTAATAGAGTATCAAAATGATTAAGTGGTATGACAAATAAAATTGAAAATTATAAATGTATTCAATATTGTAGCTTTTTACATAAGTTAACTGTCGAATTAACTAAAAATTACAATATTTATATTTACATTTTATAACCAAAATGTTATAATTTGTATTTTTCAAATAAAAATGAATATAAACATAAAATGCGTTAAAAATATATTTTGAAAATTTTCAAAATTTATTTGAATACATAGTAAAAATTAGAAACCTTAATAAATAATAATTCTTATTATCAACAGTTATTTTTATATATTAGCGAAATAAAAAAATAACATGATTGTTGCTTTTGTACATTTGTATAAATGTCAAATAGTGCTATAACTTTGTTATGTTGTCATTTATGGAAGACTTTAATCATTTGCTAAAATTTAAATCAATTTTGCAAATTCAATTGTTTAAAATTCATTACGGAAATTAATTTTAGTGACTATATTTATATTCGTAATTAATTTTCGAGAGAATTCTCACGAGCCATTCGGCGTATCGTCCCACTCTTGTGAAAATCGAATATGTGTCTGGCTTACATTCGCCATTTTCAGAAATGCCAACACTGACCTATAAAATATTGATATTAATTATCCAACTCTTAATTAAAATTCAAACATTAATTGGATTATAACCTTGAATAAAAAATAAAAATCTTACAATTCCTTGCAAAAACCAAGTGGTAGAGTCCAAATTAGAAGATTTGAAGTACATTCCACCACCAGAGTCTCCATTGCAAACGTTACTATCTGAATATTCAAAAATAAAATTATTAAGTTTTATACACAACATTAAATATTATAATATGATATTATGTTGAATATAAAGTTCTCTGGTATTAAAAAATACTATTATGAGATCCAGCACAATACGTCGTTGACCTCGACTGTAAACCCGAGGCCGAGTCTTTGTTCGCTTCCAAACATTCACGCGGTCCAATCACTTGCAAATTCGTCATTCGAAGATCATCCATTAAAGTTCTTGATTGGTCAAATCCCCATCCGACAACCTACAAAGTAGTCAGAACTAAGTTATGTAAAATGAAGTTACAAAAATTTATCATTTTCTTATCATTTTACTAAGTCTTATTCAAAAGTCTATACAAAAATTTAAATCAGTTGTTGTAAGCTATTCAAGTAAAAAGTATATAAATGGGTCACATAAGTTTCCTTTTTTGTTGAAATGAGAAGGATGTGGAAAAGACTGAACTTACCGTTCCGATGGATCCTTCAGATAATTGAATTTCTTCAAGAGCCGAATCCGACGATTGCTGAAAGCAAATTGGTCGAACGTATTGAGAAACTTTCAATGGCTTGTCAAGTAAAACGAGTCCAATATCCGAGTCGTAGTTCAATGGGTTGAAAGACTCATGAACAAAAAATTCTTTCACACCAACTGACTATAAATGAGGTCAAAATTTCAATTATCACTATTTATTATTTAATTATTAAGTCAGATAAAATTAGGTAATTATTAAATCAATTAAAATTAGTTAAAAAAAGTTCTTTAATTTAATTTAGGATTTTTATGTGAGTTTATTATGGTTTTAAATGGAAATTACCTGAACGTATTTATCGGACTCTTCCCTCATAAATTTGCCTAAATCGATTCGAAATCTCTTGACGTCCTTCAACGTCGAGGTTTCATGAATGGTAATACAATGAGCAGCAGTTAGGATCATCGGGGGATTGATAGAAATGAGAGTTCCGCCGCAGGAGAATTCGAACTTTTCACGGCCGCGTTCTTTGAAGAAGATCGCACTGTGCCATGGCCATTGACCGCGTTTGGCAGGGATCCCATTGACAATGTAGGGGGTTTTGCTCGACATGGTCGTGCCACATTGGAGACGACAAGCGAACTCCGTCTCGCCCACCCAATTACCATCTTCACATGTTCGGTACACGGTGCTGAGACCCGACTTCGACACAGATTGGTAAAATTGTCTGCAAGTGTAGCGCGCCTCGGTGCCGCTGGCCGACGGCTCTTGACATTCTGTCAAAACAACGCTGTTCCACCCTTTGTCATGGTAAACACACTCAAGTTTGAGTCCCGGGTAATCATTAATCAGTGCTGGGCATTTTCTTCTATAATCTAAAAATATTATTTATTAATTAGTTATATAATTAATAATCTCATAATAAATTAGCAAATTTTTATTTAATAGTCTCATAATAAACAATTTTATATAAATCTGATAATTAAACGTGTGATTTTAATTATTAATCTGATAATTTATTGAGTGATTTCTTAATTTCTTATTTTAATTATTTTACTTTTATTTGGTTGTTCTTCGAGATTTGGGGGGTTTTCCTCTTCTAATTCAATTTCCCCATTCGTTGGCAGAAATTCATCGTTTGTATTTGAATCATAATTCCCTCTCAAATTAGAGCGACTATTAGACTCTACAGGGGAGTCAAAATGATCATATGATACATTAGAGGGAGAATTTTCTTCTGGGACATTGGAATGAAATTTCTCTGGTGTTGCTTCTTGAGCCTTTGAGTGAGGATTCTCTCGATAATTCTCTTCAGAATATTGGGACTGGGGCGAAGCGGGAGATTCAGGCTTGCGGCGCGGAGGAGCTGGACGATTTGTCTGCGGAACATTTTTGCTATCTGTTTTACTCGGCTTCTTCAGCGTATACCTGATGTCAATTCGAGGACTTTCAATGTCTTCAGATGGGATTTTACCATTTGAAAAAATCTCTTCATTTTCTTCGGGACGACGACGCGGGTTCTCATTGTACCTGGAATTATCATGGAAATTCCGAATGTTGGAATATTTTTCTGTTGGAAATTCTTGAGATCTTTCGGTGTCATCCGCTTCAGGGTTTATTGCTGGGGAGTTAATTGGGATTTGTGGGTAAGGTGGATATGTGTTTGGAGTGTGTGAACGATTGTAATAGCACATCAAATTTGTGGAATCTCCCTTCCAATGTCCATCAAGGCAATGCCAAATAGTCGCTAAATTAGTATTGCTATAAAAGGGTGCTTTGCATCTCATGAAGAAATAAGTTCCTACAAAAACATTATGATTTAAATGAATTATAATTAAAAATCAAATTAATCTACAAGTAAAAATTTAAATAAATGATAACTATGTATTAATAGTGTTTAATTAAAACCATATTATTAAAACTAAAAATATAACTAATTAAAATTTTAAAAGATTAATAGGCTTTATGAATTGCAAATTGCAATGCATGCAGGTTGATTTCATACACAATTATATTACATTGGACTTGTGTAATACTTAATCAATTAATTAGTAATTTACCTGAAGGAATTTGCGCCATTCTCAAACAATCCAATGTTTCGTAATCGTCGCCTGGAAGTAGACAAGACAAATTCGTATTTTGTCCTTTAGAGATCGTGAGAGGAATGCATGGGAATCCTTTGAATAAATCATCTGCCTGATCAGGATCAGCAATTTTTTCCTCCTTGAGACCCGAAAAGACCTTTTTAATAATGGAATCTCTTTCGAATCCGGTGGGGCAATTGGCGATTGAAGGATCCCAGCTCCCGTCCCTTTGGCATTCTGACTTGATTTTTAAATTCAGCGCCTCGTACTGGCATACTCGAGATAGGTGCCAACCCAGAGGAACCCTGTAGAAAAAACGCTGTTTATGTGCTTTATATAAATTATTTACTTAAAAAACTTTATACATTTAATATACCAATAGATTCTCAATTAAAATAAATCTACGCTGTTTACTAAAATCAGAAAACAGGATAACGTAAAGAATTAAACTCATAATTCTACTCAATTAATTTGATTTTTAATTAATCTAACTATTTTAAAAAATTGAAAATTACAATACTTGGCATTTCGAAGACAAGCAGGATGTGAACTTTGTAAATCGCACTCTTCGAGTAATATGTCATAATTTGAGTGAAAATAACTTGGTTTATCGCATCCTCTGTAATTTGTTGTTTTGAGATTCACCCTCATGTTGTTCCGAACTCGGAAAGACTCTCGTGGGTTAATTGGAGTTTTCCTCGACCAATAAACGTCACTTAGTTCTGGTGTATGGCGTCTTTGTGGCTTCCCTAATTAAAATAATTCCAGCGTTTAGTAATTTATTATTATTCAAATAAATACAAAAAACAATTTACAAACAAAAATTAATGCTCAAAAATGAGTAAAATGAAAGTAAAGGGTAACAAAAATCAAAATACAGAGGCCGGG
>VJMY01001532.1:0-11366 GCA_009869795.1 Neelides sp. FZ-2019 | reverse complement strand
TCTTATTGGGGGCAATTTGAGAACTTCTATGGAAGTACTTCGACTAGTGTATTAACTCCGATAACTAAATTTGTGAATGGAAGTGCTTCCGGAAATACTCCCATTTGGAAGCACTCCAGTTGAAGTCATTCCGAAAGGCGGTATCCCTATTAATATGAATTATAATTTTATAATACTGACTTAGGATTTGGATAGTTTCTTATTTCAATCTCTCAATCTCAACTCTTAATAATAAGGGTTTAAAAAGTTCTTTAAATTAATTTCAATGTCATGAATCTCTTTCAGTGTAAAAGAACTTTTTTCCAGGATGCTCTTTGAAACTTCTATTTGACCAAGGCATTTCTCTTTGTATTGATCCATGCCTTCCGTTCTTTCAATGACAATTCTCTTCTCCTCAGTGAACTTTAAGAAATCGACGATTTTTGGTAAAATTAGAATTTGATTTTTCAGATATTTTCCAATATTGCAAACAATTTCCTGTTTATAACCAAAAGAAGGATGAGTCCATTCAACTCTCAATTTTTGATCATTTCCGTCACCATGACTAAAAGCTTTAAATTTTCCTAATGTGCCAAACTCTGTCATTTCAAACTGTCCTTTTAATGCAGAACTTGACAGGGCTTGTATTTGAATGATTCCAGCATTAAATGTTGAATTGAATAGCATTTCATTCAGTATGATTTGAACATTTGAATTTTCCTCTGTTGATTCCAAGTAAAACTTGAATGTTTCGTTCTGCATTTGTTCTACAATTTTAATGTTTTGGCCTTTATTGTTGTGAAATCCAAAGAGTTCATAAAGATATTTGTACTTAACCTTTTGTTTATTTTCACTATTAAAATGTTCAAATTGACATTTATCGTAATTTCTTATCTGAATTATATTGATAACGTAAGAAATAGTTGGAATTTTCAGCCTTTCTTTAAGCTTTTCGCTTATCAATCTAAACATTTTTATTAAGTCATTTTTAGTAAATATTTTTTCAATAGCAGTGTGAGTCTGTTTTACATCTTTGTCAAAATCAATCGCACCGTTGTTAAAATAATGATTGGCGGCTCCTTTCAATTCAAAGAATTTTTCTTTAAAGTCATAAACACCAACTTCGACAAGATTTTCATTAATCCTTCCAATCAATACATTTTGAGTTTCTTTTAGAAGTGACAAATTGGATTCTGCAATCGCATTGAGAAAATTTGTAACTTTCAATTCGTTAAATCCTGCGTATGTTGCTGATTTAATTAAAAATTCTCGTTCAACAATGGTGAAAAAGGTTGGTAAAAGTAAGGTGATATTATTAAGTCGTTTTTTCAATAAGATCTCTACAACTGTTTTGATTTCAGAGAAAATTAAAATTTGTAGTTCTATTGGAGTAAATTTTTGTCCGTTATCAGCAAATTTGAATTCAACTATTTCTGAAAATTGTGAAATAGAATTAAGAATTGAAATTCCAGAAATACTTTTCAAGTCTCTTGGAGAATTTTTCACGATTTCAATTCCTTCTACTCCAACAATAAAATTTTCTTCGTCAACTTGGGTTATTAAATTCAGGATTGAATTTCCTTTCGCTTCATTTATATTCAAAGGTTCGATTAAATTTGAATTTTCTGCTTTACAATAAAGACGAATGATTGATAGAGAAAAGTCAATTATAAATTCTCCTTTAAAAATTACAACGTTTTGGGAATTTGTTGAATTTTCCCAATATTTTGACTCAAATTTAATATTTTTTCTTTTATCATCCAATTTTTTAAATGTTTGCCTTTTTAATTCATTAGAAGCTACCGTTACATCCTTCTCTGTGAATTTAATTTTACTACGTGATTTAATTTCATCTACCAAATAATTAAGAATTTCCATCATAACCTTATCATTGAAAGAAAGGAATTCCTCTTTGTTCTGAACGAAGGCGCTGAGTTTTAAATTCTTAATCAACTTCAAATAACTAAATTTTTCATCGTAAACCTTTAGAGCCTCTTTAATAAAGATATTTAGTTGAATTAAATTCTCTTCATTTCCTTTCAAAAGATGCAATCTATATTTGTTTAATTTAATTCTTAAATCTTTCCAAAGCATTGTTTCATTAAAATCAAATTTGTTCGAAATTTCAAGTACTAAACAAAAACATTTGATTAAAGAGTCAATAATTAATTTATGAGCTTCATTGATTTTGTGTTCAGTGTTTATTTGATATTCTGAAAAAGCTAATTTTTTCATTGCTTTCAAATATGAAGGTTTAATCATGTTATTTAAAATTGAATTATCAATGGGATGATTTATGATTTTATCAATTTCTCGCTGTTTTTGGTAATTTTGTTCATGTATAGCGTTAAAGTATTGAAGTAATTTAGTGAAAATTTCTTGGTAAAATTTCTCATTAAAAAATCCATCCCGTTTTTTGAATTTTTCATTCCATACTTCCAAAATTTTTTTTTCAATCCATTTTGGCTGTTTATTCATCCAGATGTTTTTATTATATAAATTAAAAAGATTATTCACTAGACTCACAAACTCCTCCTGGAATTGTCTCCATTCTTCTGATAGCAATTGGAGATTTTTTGTGTATTTTAATATTAAATCTTGATATTCATTATGATTTAAAGTTTGAGTCTCTTTAATTTCTTTGTTTAAATTAGAATCTTCAATTTGGTTTTCAAAATATAACAAAATATTTGTTTCGATTCGTTTTCCTGCAGCCAATGGAATGATTATTTTTTCTACTACAATTTCAATAAATTTAGTTTCTTGATCCTTTATTAATTGTTTCATATTAAATTCGAGGTGCAAATCTTTTTTTCTGTATCGTTCCTTTCTCTCTTTGTTTAATTTAATGGATATTTCATCACATTCCTTGAATACTTCGCCAGTTAAAAGTTTACCGTTTGCTAATTCCTTCATGTTTGCTTTATTTTCATCGATGCATTGGGATTTAATCTTTCCGAATTTGGCCCAATTCTCATCAATCTCCGATGTTTCATTATTTCTTTCGAGTTCAATCATTGATTCAATTTGTTTATTTCCTTCATTTATTGTAATTTCATGTATGGGCATGATTTCATGGTTTTTTTGTATTATATTTGATGGGAGGTTTTCACAATCCTTTTCATTATTTTTCATAAAATCATTAAACTTTTTAAGAAAGTTTTTTCGATAACATTTTTGGTTTGTTGTTTTAAAATCTTCAAATTTTTTAAAAAATTCATTTACATAGAAATTAATATCAATTTGATTTTGGTGACATTTCTTAATAAATTCATGTTTGAATTCAATAATGTTGAACTTATTCATTGGTTCGTTTAAATCAATTGCAGGATATTCCATGTTACTAACAGTCTCAAGAACAAATGTTCTGAAATTTTCATTCCATTGTCTTATTTCATCTTCAAATATTTCCCTTCTAAGCTTCATTGAGCTTTTAATTTTTTCATCTTCAAGTTTCTCAATTTGTTCTAAAATTTTAACATAACTTGAGATATTTAATTCAAGTTTTCTCAACAAATTTTTACTTTCAATTCCTTCAATCAAATATTGTTTTAATTTTGAAAATACATCAATAGAAATATATTCACGATTTGGATTATTTAAATAAGATTTTAGACTTTCGAGATCTTTTTTATACTTGGAAATTTCAGTCACTTCACTTTTGGTGTGATCATCATTTTCTTGAAATTCTTCAACTTGACAAATGGAATTTGTTAGTTCTAATATTTTCAAATTTAATATATTATATCTAGATTCATTGACATTTTTGATGATAATATTGAAAAAATGATTGATACTTAAAACGTGATCAAAAATTTTTTTTTTGATGCAAATTAAGTCTAAATGGCCTTTAATTAACTTCTCGTTATGAATGATATTTTTAATAATATATTGTTCATATCCTTTATAATAATAATAATTATCCTGGTTTAATGAATAATCTGTACATACAATTTGAACATTTTCAAATATAGTTGAAAAACTATCAAATGTAATTTTGGCGGTTCGATTCAATAAATTTTCATCATTTTCTTTCATTGCACTTATGAAATCTTTCCATTGCCGAAAATCACTGGGGAAGGATGATGGAGCTTTGTCTAAATAAAGAGTGCAACCCACCGTACTATATTTATTAAGCAGATTTTTAATTTTTATTGCAGAGTCTTTATTAATTTCAAATTTCTCATTCTGAAAGATAACAAAATGCAATTTTGAAAAATTATTAGATATTTTTGTTTATCTTGATGATTTTGATAATTAATAATTACTGGTAATTCACCTCTTTAAAAATATTGAAGCTCCACACAATATGAGAAGATGCAAGAATAATGAATTTGAGCATTTGGTTGAAAACTTCCATTTCATCTTTAAAAAAATTCTCGGCACAAAGGGAGAGAAAAAGATAATTTGCTTTCTTTTTAACACCATAGTAACGGCATTTCAATGTAAATATTTCAGAAATGGAAATTGTTTTCATGTTAGTTGTCATTTTAACTTCAACTTCACAATCATTTTTTAAAGCTTGAATTATGAAATTAAGAAATTTTAAATTTTCATCACGTCTAATTCCTACAATTCCAATAACTTTTAATGGTCTTTCCCAATTCATAATTGATGTTCGCGGGAGTCTCATTTCTAACAACAATTCCCTGTTAATCTCCAAAATTCCATTTCCGGCGTCAAAAACGCAACCCGACATGTCACGTGGATTTCTAAAAATATAAAAATATCATTTTGTATTAGTCAAAACTCACAGTGGCAATATTTTAAAATGTTTGGTTCTGACTTGGATTTTTTATTAGATAACCATTGGATGGAGACTTTCCTAATATTCATAAGTCGTTCAGAAAAAAAACCACATTTCTTAAATATATTTAATTTTATTCTAGCTAAAAGATTGAGAATAATTTCTGTGGGAATAAGTACAAAAATAGAAAATAACCATAAAACAAGTCTATAGTTACTAATAAAAATATATTTTCCAATATGAAAATATATAGAAAGGCATATCAATAAAAAAAATTTGAATACACTGAAGATATTTATCATTATTTATACTTTTAAAATATTTTTATCAATTGTTACTCTATGGTGTATTTTATTTATGCAGAAATATAGATGATGTGGAATTTAAGTTAAAAGGTTAATATGGGAGTATTCTAAATTTCCCAGTTTAAAATTATTTTTCTTTCCTTCACTACAACAGAAATATGTGAATTTGTGGTATAAAGAAATTTCTTATTTCGATTTTATTTGAAAATGCAAATAGAATTAAGCAAATTGTTAAATTAAAGCTAATCTATGTAAAGTTAAGTAGCAAAATGATTGTATAATGCATTAAGTGCTCTTAATTTATTTTGCATATAGATATGAGTTTATGTTTTGATATAAGTGTGTTCAAGTGTACAGTGTACAACCGTAGCCGTCTCTTATACTGATGCATATATTTCATAATGAAATAACTGATGATAAGCATGATTATGCATTATAGCAATTATTCATATTACACATAATTATTTATAAAGCCATTTCGAAATTATATTTGTCAGATGTTTATTAACCGTGTAAAATTTTATTATATAATAATTCGAAAAAAATAATATCAAAATTGACTGCGCCGGCTCTTAAAATTTATTTGACAATAGAAGCCTGACTCGAAAATTTTTGGATTGTCATCTAATTCCCTTTAGTATTTTCAAAATATCGAGTATTAGTTTGAAATTTTAAGTCTTTAAGATCTCGCTATATACATATGTATGTAAACATGAATCAACTTTAATTTAGACGTAATTAAAGTAATTGTCAAAATGATGAAATGCTTTATTTATTCTTTTCATCTTAATTCTGCTCACATTATATTTAATTGAAAGCAAAATTAATTTTTAACTTGTCCCATTGTAGTTATTGCATTTAAGTCAGTTAAGATCCAAGATTTTTTGCATAGAAGGTTTTCGTAAAAAATTCATTCTCTTAATCGATTTAATTATTTACTTAAATTAATTATTTTAATAAAAATAACATATGTTTTAGCTTTTATTTTATGACATGGAGATCAATAATGATAAAAAACAGTATTTAGATTGATTCTTACCTGGAACTCATTGTAACTTCAGAAAAATTAAAACGATTCCTGAACTTATGTAATCTTATGACAATTAAATGATAAATAATACCAATTCTTCTCAACACATTTTTAATTAATTTGGCTGAGAAAAAAATAGCTCTATCAAAACAAATAATAATAATATATTTTACAATACGAAAAAATATAAAAATACATAACAAAATAAGAACTTCGTTAAAATTAAATAAAAGTGCAAAGATAAAAATTATTAAGTAAATAAAGTTGAATAAGATTTTAATCATTTAAAATGAGCGAGTTGAGTAAATGAAAAACACGTCACTTGATATATGGTGAAAGTCATGCTTCGGGAAGACTTAATTAATTTTATTGAACCCCAGCTCGCCTATTTTTGTTAAATTTGAGTTAGTAAACGTAAAGATTCACTACGAAAATATGCACAGATAGATAAACGACGGACTTATCTTAACATAAAATTAAATACTTATATAAAATATGAAAAATGAATTAATAGCAACATAATGTAAAATATGGTATCTTATTTATCATTTCGTTGCTTAACTTTACAAAAAATTGGCTTTCATCTATCTAATTCAATATAAATTGCCAAAGTTAAATAGCTTTTTATAGCAGTTGGAGATAAGAAATTTCTTTATAAATCATGTATATAGACATGACTCATTTACTCATTATATTATAGTCACAAAACTTGTATGCGTAAAATCAATAGAAAGAATAGAAGATTGAAACATGATTTCTTTGTTCTTATATCATTTGAATTGTTCATTTAATTGTAAATTGACAATTGATTATTTACTATAAAAATATAAATAATGTTAAAAATCTGTTTAATTATTAAAATAATTTAGGTAAACTCATCAATTATTTACATTTTTAAATGTTTTTTAAACATTTTTACACATGAATTAAAAATGCAATGTCAAATTTGATGATAGATGTGTTTAATAAAATGCGGTTAAATTTCGCCTTGTAAATATGTTAAAATATATAATATCGATATTTATAATATCGCCCATTTATAATATCGATTCAAAGATTTTTTAGACCATAAATTAAATAACGCATTGTGTTTTAAAAATTTCATTATTTCTAGATTTTATTAACATTATCCATAAAAGGCACAAAAACCGAATATCGGTAAATTAATTTAAATTTGTAACTGTAAATTTGCCAAAAAAGTATATAAGATTAAAAATTGTGTTAGTAATTAATAGAAATCTTACATTTTTATTTACATCAAATCCTAGTCATATTTTTATTATTTAATATATATATATATGATACCTTCTAAATTACTTGCTATACCCTATTTATTAACTGAATTATTTTTCTGATTTGCCAATTCCTTGTAGACGTATGCGTTCCTTTGCATTATCATAATCTTTTTTTGAAATTCCTCCACGATCAACATCAATTTTAATTTCTTCCTGTTTTCCATTGCAAACGCAAGTGGCTGTTACAACCAATTGCAACTTATCATCAATTATCATTTTACAAGTCAGGTCTTGTCTTTTATTTCCATTTGGTGGAATTCCTTCAAGAACGAATTCACCAATTATGTTATTTTTCTCTGGTTCGTTTTCATTTTCTCCTTCTCTTATAGTCCATTGAACACTTTTTTGTCCTGGTTTAGCAGTAAAATAATTTTGTGTAGCTTCTGTAGGGATCTTAGTTCCTTTATAAATAATTCTATCAAAATACATGATATCTGTGTCCGTTCTTTGTACATCAATTCCAACAGACATTGGCAAAACTTCTTGAATTTGCATAATATGATCAGATTGAAGATGGTCAATTTCCCCATTGACCCTGGCGGCTTCAAAAGCGGCACCAAAACAAACAGCAAGATTTTTGTCCACTTTGTCATGAAGTTTCTTTTCTCCAAACAATTCCTTAACGCCATCCCTTATCTTGGGAAGATTTGTTGTTCCGCCAACCAAAACGACCTCGTCGATATCTTTGTATTGGATTTTTGAACACTCGATGGCTCTTATTATTTCGTATCTCATATCTTCATAAAACTTTTCAATTGCCTTTTCGAAGTCTGTTCTTCTCAGCATGAACTGAAAATGGGGGCTATCTGAATTGAAAAAGAAATTCAAAATTTCAAGTTTAATCGCTTCAGGACATTCTTCTCCTGACAAATCCCGTTTAATTTTCTCAATTTCCCCCTTGAGTCTTGACCGTCTTTGACTAATGTCAATGGAAGTTTCCCAGCTATTTTGCATTTCAATGTCGATCCCATGCATCTCCTTGTACTTGTTCCGAACATAGGTGTAAATGTAGTTGTCTATATCCTGCCCACCCAAATGCGCATTCCCCGACGTGCAAACAACTTGAACTTCTCTGGCAATTTTCATAATGGAAATGTCAAGAGTTCCCCCGCCAATGTCCAAAATAAGAATATTCTTTCCAAGCTCAATGAAAGGGCGATAAGCATAAGCTACTGCCACAGGCTCAGAAATAAATTTCACATTTGCAATGTCAAACTTTTTGATGAAATTATTATCTATGAGATAATCAATTGCTAAACTAACTGCGGCAAGCGTTGCCTCTTTAAATTGGCTCGAACTTCCAGCTGGAATTCCAATCACGGCCCCGCATAAATTCCGCAATTGTTCGTTTAAATATTTAATAGCTGGTATTAAAAGCTTGAGAAGAATCTGAGCAGAAATTTCCTCTGGGGAAATCAAGATTTTCTTATTTTCGGAATATTCGGCTACAAATCTCACTGGCTCATTTTTGCTCCCTGATTCGGTGGCAATGTCAAATGGCCAGAATTTTTTATCAATCTGAACACTGTCATCTTTCATCTTTTTGCCCATAAGTCGCTTTGCATCGTAAAACGTCGTTTTGGGATTTTTATAAGCATTGTCTGCTGCTATAGAGCCAACAATTGCTTGAGTTTTATCGTCTTTGTCATTATAGGCGACGGTTGAAGGAATTGAACATTTCATTTCTACGGGAATGTTAACATAATCTCCATCAGTGTAAATGGCAACAGAGGAATACGTCGTTCCCAAGTCAATTCCAATCCAGGCATTTGGGTTTGGTTTATTAGCCATGTTTTGATCATAGTAAAAATCATAAATCTCTTTGAGTGCTCGTAAAATTTTTTCTTTGGCCATTTCTTCCTCGTCATTAAATTGAGAAAGTTCCTCTTCCAATAAAATAAAGACTTTTTGACAAAACATTTCATGAATTCCAATGAGCTCTTTAGGATCTAGATGTTTCCTCTTTTTAAACGTTTCATCCATGTTTCTTTTATACATTGTTATAGCACTTTCTAAAGTAGTGGCAATGTTTGCATTGAAAATCCCAATTGACACAAATTCTTTCTCGATTTCACAAGTTTCCTTAGCAAGCAAATCTTTGAAAGTTTCAATCATTTGTTCTTTATGAGTTTTGTCAAGTGATACAATTAATTCAAAATCAGAAATCGCATTAGTTAAATTCAATGAAAGATGACCTTTCAAATCTTTAATGTTTTTGAAATTGTCATGGTTTAAGCTTGAAAAATTCTCTTTAAAATATTCTAGATGAGTCTCCATTAAGATTTGTGCCTTGTTCACTGCCTTTACTTCTAAAGAAGTGTTCTCGGATTCTTCCAATTTAAACAATTCTTTGATTCTTGATAAAATTTTAGCTTTCAGTTCCGTTTGATTTGACGAAATTTTGTTCTCAAGATCAAGAGCTTTCACCGCAAAACTGTGTGATTGGTGTAAATGGTCATTGATGAGGTAATTCAAATTTTCAGTTTCTTTGAATCTTTGAATTTGCGACTTCAAATTGATTTTGTATTCGGCAGCCAAGTGTTCAACCAAAGTCATATCCACGCCTAATTCACTCTAAAGTAAAGTATAAGATTTTAAGAATTTTCATTTCTTTACATTTAGTTAAATATATTTTAAAGCACTGGAATTTTTATTTTAAATCATATGAAATGCCTATATGCATACCTAGTTCTAAAATCTATACTGACTAAATAATAAAATATAACAATGTTAAAACAATAATAACGATGAAATCATACATAATTCTCTGAATATGTAGCTTCATAATTCTGGTTTTTAATCTCATTGGCATTGGTGGCGTGTAAGAGATCAGGATTGAAAACTTCTTTCACTTCACTAAAATTTAAATTCTCCATATCTTCTGCTATAGATTTTTTGTTAATTTGGGAAAGATCTCTTGTGATGCTTTTGTCTTGATCTATCTTACAATTAGTAATCGGATGATTATCATGAGTCGAGACAGAAATTGGTTGTTTTAATTTTAGTTCTTGTTTAAATAAATCTCTGAATTTAATACGTTGGCCGGCTTTTTTAATATAATTGTCAAGAAGCGTTCCTCCAGATTTCTCATCTTCAACAAGTACTTCGTCAGTCACTCCATTTTCTAAATTTGGTTCATAGTTTGTAATAAATTTAATAATAATTAAACTTAAACATATTATATAATTGGTATAATTTTGATAGAAAAACTTCCAAATCTGAGTTTAATCTATTTATTCAAATATTTATTTTTTCAAAATTTTTTACTATTTATATAATTTATCATTAGAATCAAACCTTTGAAGTTTTGAAAAAGTTGATTACAATCAAATTCAGAATAAATCATTTTAGTTAATGTGCCATGAATGGCAGAATAAGGTCCATAGTGGTTGCTTGAACTCATTTTGTCAATTTATGATGTAGCGTCAATTTTCATTTTCTGAAATTATACATTAAATAAATATTAATGAAAATATAGATGATTGACTCGTGAAATTATAATATTACTCGTAATTTATTGAGATCGTATTGTGAAAAGTTCATTTAATGACTAATTGACCAATGATTTCATTAAGTATCTTTGTGATTCGTTAATCATACATTGACTTTAGGAATTATAGGAATAAATGAGATTTGCATATATTATTTCTATGCAATATTGGAGGCTAAAAGTAAAAATCCCTTGCTTAATGTTAGTAATAAATGTAATCATAATCAGTAGTTACATAGCAATCTAGCCAATTTACAAAAAATACATTCATGCATGTAATTTGCCATAATAAATAAAATGTTCAAAAGTTCAAAGCAACAAATATGTACAAATATCTCAATAAGATAAGGTATCACTGATATTTGATGGCTATTACTTCTGTACTTTTTTAAAAAGACAACTCGAATAAATAATAAATTATTATAAATAAATTATAAATATGGTATAGAAATAAATGGAAACAAATGCGTTTGTAATGTAATAAATGTAAATTATTATTTATTAGCAGAGGGAAGATATG
>VJMY01001531.1:0-11378 GCA_009869795.1 Neelides sp. FZ-2019 | reverse complement strand
TGAAAAAGTTATTACATATTTATAGACGTATGACGTATTCTTTCAAATGGAAATTATTACTTATAAAAACCTCGTGCCTTTTATTATAATGACAATGAATAATAATTTAATAATAGTCAAATTCAAAAAGAAGTCTTTATTATGAAGCTAATTTTCTATTTTATTCAGATCGAGAAGGCACGAGGTTTTTATAAGTAATAATTTCCATTTGAAAGAATACGTCATACGTCTATAAATATGTAATAACTTTTTCAATATTTTATGCAATGAGTTGATTAAAAATCTAATAATTATATTTTATAAAATGATTTGTATAAATTATTTGCTTAAGCTTTCAACAATTATTATTTATGAAGCAAGAAATAAAAGCTAATACAAAAGAACCGAGATACAAACAAACTGATTTTCCGAGAGACGAATGTCCCGAGAAAAAGATCCGAGCATAAGGAAACACAGCACTCGTCTTAAAGACCGAGACTACAAGAGACCCGAGGATGCATAGTTTTGCTACAATAAAACCGAGAACATTCTACCCGAGATCCAAAAGACCTAATCTAATACTTTTTACAAGTTCCGAGATAGGTCCTCAATAGATGCGAGAAGTCAAAATTCGACAATTACAATTACAATAACCAACATAATTACTTATAATTATAAATATTACTTTCCTCACAAACAACCTAAATTGTTAATGGAGAGTCTTCATCAGAGACTAGAAATTCTAAAAAAAGAGACAATGAGGAAGAAATCGAAACTTCTTTCTCAATTTCCTACTCCCACACTCAACGAGTTGAGATCTTTTCTAATTTCTTTCTAAAAAGCGTAGTGGCAACTGGCAACTCCGTTCATTTTAAATTCAATGCTCAAAATTTCTTAGAGCTCTAATGTTATTAATATGTTCAAGGGCATTTCAAATATCTGTAGTACATGTGCTGAATGGAATGGTGCTGGTGATAAACCGAAGGATCCAATAAATAATATTTACCATATATGTTATGCTATGATATAGCATATATATTATATTATCTATATAACACGCAAGATACAATTGAACTACTTGCAACGAAACAACGAAAATTATTCTAAAATGAACATGGGCACATTTATGTCTTTTTATTGGAAGGTCTTAAAGAGTTTTCATAAAACTCTAAAGGAACTATGCCAAAACGAAACCATTAGAAATGCCTAGACTATAATTAAAATTTTAATTAAAGTTAAATATGTTCCTTAACAAGAATTAATTAGTTCAAGTTAGCTAGGGTTGGTTAATAATTGTTTAACAGTGAAAATATATGCATGAAGTGATTCGCTCCATGGTGCTTGTCCGATAAATAACTTTGTTGTCATATTTCATACCCTATGCGTCATATTTATGAAACAAAAGTTGTCGCATATTCGTGGCAATTGCAATTATATCTAATCTAAGAATACCAATACAATCATCCAAGATATTCGTTGACGTTGACATTTATAATCCAGCAAATAAATATAATTGACTTAAACTAAATTTAATTTCAAATTTAAATAAAAAAAATGTTAGATGAATAACCTTAAAACTGTAGAAAGAGATAGAAACAGATAAGATAAGAAATATAAAATATAAAAAGTGAATCATATCAGAATAATTCATGCTTCTTAAATTTAAATTTATATTTACCTTTTGCCTTTTACTAATCAGACTTCAAAGATTGAAAATTAATATTATAATAGGGATAAAATTTGCAACTCATTTCAATCATTTTAATTAAATAATGGATTCTTGGATATCTGCATGCGCTACAATTCTCAGAATTAATCATTACAAGAATTGTGAAGTAGAAGAGTTATACCAAAAATTACAAATTCATACCATTTATGACGAGTATAAAAGAAGTCGCGCTTACGTCGCCTACTATAATGGGATTTTGGAATGGATTAAGAGCAAGAAAAAATCAACATTTATTCAAACCAAACAAGAATTAATTGATCATTTAAAAGAGTTAAATTGGAATTTGTCATCTGATGAAATAAGTAATTTGGTTTATGGTTCGAATGATGAAGAGACCATGTGGAATGTGCCAAGGAAGCTTGAAAATTTCACGGGGCGTAATTTATATTTTAGAAAAATTGAAAAACAATTTGGCTCGAAGGTCTCTCATGCTGTGATTTTAGCCATTATTGGTATTGGAGGAGTTGGAAAAACATCTTTGGCTTCAGAATACTGCTGGCGAAACTCCGAAAAATACAATTTTATTATATGGTTCAATTCAGAATCAAATGAAAATTTGTTTAATGATTATTTTAAATTCGGAGTAAAAAATAAAATTGTTTTCAAGAAAGGTGATATTTCACCAATTGTAAATTGGCTTGAAAAAAATAAAAATTGGTTGATTGTCTTTGATAATGTGGAAACCATGGAATCTATTGAAGAATTCATACCAAGAAAAGGTGGAAAAATTTTAATTACTTCTAGAAACCGGGAATTTGAAAATTTTCTTGAACTCGATAAGTTTGAAATTTCAGATATAAAAAATTATCTTAAAAAAACAATAAAAAAGCAATTCAAAGAAGCAAATGACGGATTAATTGAAGATTTTTCCAAAGAGTTAAACTATCATCCGTATGCCGTCACCCAAGGAGCAATTTATATGAGAAATTCTCAGTACAGTATTAAAAAATATATAGAATTAACTAAAAGTCAAAAACAAAAGCTAAACATGAATATCAATCCTGAATTATTGAGAAAATATCCTTTTCTTAAATCGCATCTCCCTCTCTTTACTTCAATAATGATTTCCGTTTGTAAATTGTATTATAAAAATGAGAAGGCTTTCTTTTACTTGAACAAATGTGCTTTCATGGCTCCTGAACGAATTCCAAGAATTTTATTTCCTGAGTACATTTTAGAAGAGTTGTTTCTATTTTCACTAATTAAACTTGAAGATGATAATTTTTTCTCAATGCATCGACTCATTAAAGAATCTTTATTGTTTAAATTGGTGGGAAATCTGAGTGGGAATAATGATGACCAAATGTAAATTCTTATGATTTTATTACTAATTAGTAAACTATCAATTTTAACACTTTTAGATTTAAGTAAAAAAATTTAAAATTTAAAATATAAATTAAAAAATTAATCAATGTTTTTTTATATAGATATTCAAAAGACAACTTACAAGACGAGATTAACAGTGCATTTCACATATTCGACTTGGCCTATCCTCTCGGTCATTGCAAGGATTCTGATGTTTATTTAAAGTACAATTTACTTAGACACTTTAAATCTATTCTTAAACACAGTCAAAATTTTATTGGACCAGAAAAATCAGCCGGTGACAATTTGAAATATAAAAATTACAAATATTATCAAATAATCGATGATTATCCAGATTACTGTTTTTATAAGACCGAGGCTGAACCAAATAATATAAAATCATTAGTATTAAATGATATTAATATTTTAAATGCATTGGACTGCATTGAAAAATCATATAAGCCTGAAAATTTTACATTAGCTGATGATTATTTAGGAAGAGCTCTTTTAATATTTAGCTACATTCAAAAAGAGGAGAGTGATTTAATTGTCAATTCAGCATTACTACTTGCGCTACATTACTTCAAGAAATCGCTGTTGACAATGAAATTAAAATTTTACTTTGAAGGGCTGAAAATATTGAACTCAATGAATCATTTGGATGATTTTGTCAAATCGGAAGAAACCCTTTATAAGGAAGATAATTCTCTTTACTATGAAGTAAAGGGTTTTTATTATGGGTCTCAAAATTATAGGGAGTTGCAATATTCGTCTTATTTAATGGCAAACAACGAATTTACATTAAATAATCATGAATTGGATGAAGGTCTTAATTTATTTTATATTGTAATTATTTGCTAAATGTTTATATTTTTGCCCTATTCAAATCATTTTTAATCAATCAATAATAAATTTTTAATAATACTTTAACATTATTTATTATTTAAATTTTGATCAAATATAGAATTAGATTCTAAACATTAAATTATAAATTTCTTAGATTGGAGTGGCCGTTTTGCTCCAGAACTTGCCTTGACATATTTTGATAAAGAAGATATTTCGTTATTTTTCAGCGTACTAAATATAAAGATTGTATTGAAGGAATTGAAAGCAAAAGATATAACGAACCCCGTGGAAATTTATTACGAAGGAATTAAAACTTGGTTTAACAATTGTTTGCAACAAGGAGTCTTTTCAATACTCAATACTTTCGTAGAAATTTTACGCTTTGATTTAATTTGGGAAGATGCTGCAGAGAAGATTGCTAAAATTGTTAAATACGTAAGAACAATTTTTATAATTTATGTACAGTGTAAAAAATAACAAATAATGAAAATGGATAGATTCAGTTAGGTATTTGTACATTTAGTGACTGTACAAATAACAAACAAGGTCTCTTTCATGTCACATACAATAACTTAAATTTATATTTTTGGGGAATTATTTTTTAATAAACAGAATAATGGATTAGAACCTGTTATATTGGATGATATTGACAATTGTTCCAAAACAAATGCTTATTCCCAATTAAAAAAATTACTCAAAAAGGAAGAAGTCACTTTTGACGACATAAAAAAAATTACCGAAGACCCAATTAAATTGGCAATTCAATTTGGAAAGATTAAGATTGTAAGATTGCTAATGAAAAAAACAGAAAACAATAGTTTTGTTTATCACAGAGACCTATGGAATCAAACACCCCTGATGATTGCTTCCTATTATGGGTTTCTCGACATTGTAAATCTCTTGTTAAACAGCGGAGCTGAAGTTGATGCCCTTGACACCAATAATTGCTCTGCAATACATTTTGCTTCCAAATACGGTCATTATAAAATTTCCAAAAAGTTAATTAAATTTGGAGCAGATGTGAATATGAAAACACATGATGAATGGTCGGCTTTGCATTTTGCTTGTATGTATGGACATGTTAAAATTGCTAAATTACTTATAAAAAAGAAAGCCATTATAAACTCAGGAAAACAGAAATTATCCTCGGGCGTAACAATTTATATGAAAGAAGCAGATGCAAGTCCTTTGTTCTTATCTTCCAAATATGGCCATTTAGAAATAGTTAAGCTGCTTCTAGAAAATGGAGGAAGAGTAAACAAAAAGGCAAGAGATGTTCAAAATTTAACATCTTTACACGTTGCATCTATTGGAGGACATTGTGAAATTGTTGAACTACTTTTAAAAAATGGCGCGAAAGTTAATGCTAAAACAACTAAAAGCCTAACTTCATTGCATTTTGCTTGCATTTACGGTCACGAGGAAATTGTTCAAGTTTTATTAAAATATGGGGCAAATGTAGATTTTAGTGATGAATTCGATTGGACACCTTTGCATAAAGCTTGCAAATATGGACTTTATGAAAGTGTAAAAATGTTGATAAAACATGGAGCAAATGTAAATTGTGCAAATTCATTTCCCGAATATTCGATTAATGGTAAAAAATTAATTGAAAATAAAATATGCATTTACAATTATTTTAAATAAAAAACTATTCATTATTATCTAATAAATTTAAATTGTTTCGAATTTAGAACAATACAATCTTCAATATCATTGCTCTGTACACAATAAAGACAAAATGAGTCCAATGCATATGGCAGCAATAGATGGAAATCAAAAAATTGTAACGTTATTGCTAAGAAAAGGAGCAAATATAAACGCGAGGAATCAAAGCAATTGGACTCCTTTACATTACGCATGTGCTTATGCTAATGTTGGGATTGTCGAACTATTGTTAGTAAAAAGGGCCGATATTGATGCGAAAGACACTGAGGATTGGACTCCATTGCATGTTGCTTCTAAACATGGTCATATAAAAATAGTCGATTTACTTCTTCAAAATGGAGCGGACTTTGATCAAATAAACTGCTTTGGAGAAAACTCGTTAAAAATTGCTAGGCTTAACAATTGGAGCGATGTAGTTAAAATATTAAAAAGCAAAAAGAAAGATTGTAGAATAAAAAGACCAAAAATTAATTAAATTTAATTAAATTAAGTTTAATCGAGTTGGCACAATTGTTTTATTTAAAACTTTTATTCTAAATTTTAGAGGATGATTAAAAATTCACATTCTCGTTATTATCTTTTTTAAATGTGTCAATGCTTCAAATTGAATCATTATTATTGCAAATGTCAAGAATGTCAAAAAGACCTAAAATGATTGTTATTTAAGGTCCATAATTCATAAATTTTTAATAAGACATGCTACTTGTAAAATATAGTAACATCATTTTAAATAGTTTAACTTACAGAACCTAGAAATTGATATGTAATGACAAAAAATTTATGACCAGTCATTCCAATTCCAGAATTTGTGACGTTCATAATCAGAATGTAAAAATTTTTGGTTGTAATTTTTTTTACCATATAATGTATTTAATCAATTTCTATATAAATACTCGCTCAAAGCTAGATCTCCATCTCCATTCTTACCAGTTCGATGAACAACATTTTTCATTTTATACCAACAACTTTCAATTGTATTTGTGTGAACTTCTAGAAATGCAGAGTTTAAAAATTCTTTTTTGTGTATAACAATTTCATGAGCAGAAAGTCGAAGTTTTTTATAATTTTTTTCAATTTCTTTATAACTTCTATGACCATCAGTTATTAAAATTGAACCAGGCTTACTCCATTTAGCAAGTAAAGGTCACAATGTGCTCCTTTTTCTATCTTTTACACGAATCATTATATACCTATTGTTTGAGAAATTTTGAACACGAGGAAAACTTCCTTCATGAATCCTTCCTCATATCCTGCAAATCAATTTTTCTTTACATTTTCTTTAATATTTTTATGAATTTTTTTATACGTCAGAAAAAATGCTGTTGAATTAAATAGAGTAGACAAGAGGGAGTGAGTAAAATATTCATTCACTAGTAATGGAAATTATTCTCAGAAAAATGTTTATAGAGGAATTCGCGAAAGTTGAATATTCTGCAACTTCCAGCCAAGTTTCCAGGAAAACTTCTGTTATGCATAAAAAAATGACATGCTGCAAGAGTTATCTATACAAATGAATTTGAATGTTAAAACTTTTGCAAATCTATTTGGCCCACTTTCGCTGATTCGTGATTAGACCCAATATTTGGATCAGTTGCCCTTCCAGATTGCTGGATTTTTCTATTTCTTGTTCCTCCAGCGTTTATAAATGAATGTCTTATCTCCGAACCCGTAGTAACTCCTGGGACTCTTCGTAGGTTTATAGCTGCTCTAATAGATCCTCTAGATTCACAATCCCAACATAATTGAATATCTCGAGGACTTGAAGCTTGACAAATAAAATCATTTCAGTAAATTAGTTACAAATAGTATTTTAAATAAAACAATTTTTTGGAAACATTTAAAAATTTAATCATTCAATTTAAAATTGTCTATAATTTCTTAGCAATCACACCATGAATTGTAAATTTTTAATTTTGTTTTCCATTGTTATTTTTGTATTAACTCTCCTCCTTCAACACATATATCTCTCCACCCTTATGGCGGTTTTTGCACAGCTCTTCATAAACACAGGATTCATGTAATTTTAAAAGTGCTTGATTGAATTCATTTGTAGTTTTAGGATTAATCAACATAAGATCTTTAGCATAAGCAGGTCCTGCATTTTTCATTAAATGACTAACCTTTTGCTTAGCTGTCATTCCCTCATCCACTTCATCACATAAATTCAGTATATCAAGAATGTAATCACGAGGATTTTCTCTTGATTTCATATGACATGTTTCCAACCTGTTCTCGGAAATGAGACGATGAGCCCTTGCATCAAAATTTCTTATAAAGGGAGAAAGGAATTGATTTTTGATTTTTCCTCAGGAAGTTGACATGCAAGTGTTACACACTCCTTGCATGAGCAATGTGAAAAGTGTCGGATGTTTGAATTACAAATGTTAAATTAGGAATTGAGCAATAACAATTTATTGAATACCATTTAAGAATGAGCATTTCAAACTATTTTGGTAATCCCTCACATTGATAGTGACTTGGAATGAGAGAATTATTTTTTGATTCTTTTTGGTCTGATAAAAGAATTGGTTTTACTTGTCTCGAGAATACTTGGTTTCTCTCCATTCTGATTCTATCTTCACTACTTCTACATTTTTGATTAATGTTAAGTTGGTCCATGGAATGAATTTCAAGCTTATTCCCATTGGGGTAGTTAATGACCAACTCTCATTATTTATTTCCACTCAATACTCAGTATAAAGCACTTTATCATACTTTCTATCAATTAGAAAGATACTATTTATTATTAAAATTATTGTTAAAGTATTACATATTAGAACTTTCTAAAAAGAAACAGTATTTTATACCCAGTCTTACTATCCTCTGCTACCATGTGCTGAATGGAAGGATGTGCGTGGTGAACCCAAGGGCTCTTGCCCTTATAAATGAATTATCAAAAATGAGTAATTTTGATTGTTTATTTATTAGAGTAGAGTTAAATAAACGGAAAGTTTAAACTCACTTGAGACAGGAATTATCTGTAACTCCTTAGTTTGAGTGAGTGTGAGAATGAGAGTTATCTTATAACTCCGTACCTTGAGTGAGCGAGAGAAGTAGAATTACCAATAATTCTTTAAGCAAATACCAAGATACTCAATACTGGTTTCACAGCATGGTCCAAGACTCAAAAGTCCAAGACGGCTGTTATAGACCAAATCCCGTCATTCCCCCTTTTTGATGTCTTTTATAGTGATTTACCGCGGCTAGATAATCCAAATCTGATCAAAAATCCTACTATTTACATATTATTATTTACTATTACAATTTACTATTTACATATACACTTTTTTCATATTATTTATCTTTTACTATTTACTATTTTCGACTTCAAACATGATAGTGAATTTATCATGGGAATGAGAAAGACAGAAATATATAATTTTTTGCAAAAATTTGTATTTATTAATTGCTACTTGTGGACGTTTTGGAGGATTTTCATGGAGGACTATTACTTATTTATTTTAATTTATCTTGTTCTTATCGTATATAAAAATGACTCATATCCAGAATACATGTATTCTCAAACATTTGATTCATTTATTAAATGAAATTTTTCATGCATTATTGCTAAAATCTTTCTCTTATGAATTAATGATATATGGAATTGAAAAAAGTTTGAGGGAAATTTAGAAATTATATAAATATACAAATAATAATTGATAAATGAAAACTTTGATTTTATTTTCATACTTAAAATAAATATACCTAATTAAAAAATGAACTAAACACTATTAAAATAATTAACGATATCAAATAAAAAATTTATTGCCTGCACTCACAAATGAAATTTCATATTTGCATAACAATATACGAAAATTGTTTCCTTATCCTGATAATACGTTAAAAAAGCTTAAAGATTTATTCAAAATTAAATGTACAATTTTATTCTCAATTACCCAATGTACTTTTTAATTATTCATAAAAGTTTATTTTCGTCGAATGTTGTCTATTTACAAGCTATAATAATAATAATAAATCAAATGCTTGCACTCAATCAATTTAAAACTTTAAAGATTGCCCGTATTTTTTTGTGATTTGATTATTATTCAGTAATCAAATATCCAATCACGTGATTGAGAATCAGTTTGATTGTGAATATGAAAATGATTTGAGTGCTGACTATGAGCGTGATTGAGCAATCATAATTATATGATTACGATTTTTCATTATGAATATGATTCTAAGGTTTCCATCGATTAATATGATATATTATGTAATCAATCCAAATAAATAAAGGATAAACAGCTCCAATAATTTTTCTTAGTTGTTAGTTTCGAGAAGAATTTTAGAAAATGTACATTTTCAATCTGAAAATTATATTTCAATTTTCTCAAATCATTATTTATCAATTTAAAAAATAACATTTTTATTACCATTTGAAATTTTTAAATTTTGTTGTCGGATTTAGATTTTTTTAAAATTAAGCTTATAACTTTGATATTTTTAAAAGATGCCTACATATTGATGAAATACCTAATGCTAATTTCAAAGGATGATCTATAAACCTCTGGTTTTGCCTCAAATTACGTAACATTTTTTAGAATTTACGATATGATATGAAAATAATCAAATAACACCGAAGCCCTATTAGTTGTTTATTTATTCATTATTTATTGTTTATTCCCTTTCAGATCAGGAAATATTTTATCAATTTTTTCATGCGTGGCTTATTTATTTAAGGTTTATTTAAGGCTTATTTAATAAAAACGAACAGAACTTATTTGTTTGAAGATAACAAGTGTTAATAAGTAAAAAGTAATAAATGTTGATAAAATTTAGATATAAAAGCAACATTTCAAAATATTACTTTAGCATTTTTAACTAAAGAATAGTTGTTTTCATAAAAAAAACTTTATAAAAAAATTATTTTTTTTTACTAAATTTCAAAATATAATTTAACAAAAATGCAAATTCTATTTGCATGTTTTTTTCATTATATTTAATCTTTAATAAATAATTTTTTAACTATAATATTAATTTTAACAATAAAATAAATATGAAATTAAATGTTTTAAGTTATTATCTATTTTACTCCGCTTATAATCTTATCCGACATTCACAAGCAATCTCTACAAATGTTACTGAAGAATTGAAAAAAGCTGATATTTATATCAAGAATTTTAAAGAGTGGTGCCCTAATAATCAATTTCACGTTCACAAAGCATTTTTTGTAAGATATTATACATTTTAAAAATCAATGGAATAATTAAAATTTTAAAGAATATTTTAATTTGATGTATTTTAGAAAATGTGTTTATATCAATTAATAAAATATTTATATTAGTTTAGCATCGAAAATAAAGTATTTTTTAGGTTATTCCCAATAGTAAAATAAGGTGTAAACAAAGGGATGAATAAATTGGTAATGGAGGCAAAGATTGACCTATTCTGCAAAAATGAGCCTCTATGGAGGCTCCATGCTAAAAAATCTCGCTCCATGCAGTAATTAATGTTAATTTTTCTATTCTAAAAAAATTTGAATTTCGCTGCTCCATGTTTGCTCCACTCTGCTCCATGGAGCCTCCATGAAGTGAAAATTCTCTCCTGATCCATTTTTTTACTCCATGAATTCTCCATACACCAAATTAATTAAAATATAATCAAATGTCGCGGCATTTAACTATATGTATTTCAATGTATGCCCACAAATCCTCCATGTATTTAAAAATTGATTCTCCAATGTTAATTTTCGTATTCTAAAAAAATTATATTCTTTCTCCATTGGACCTCGCTCCATGGAGCCTCCATTTAAAATCGATCCATCTGCATAGAGGCTTATTTTTGCAGATTAGGTCAACTCAGCCGTAATGGGGGTTTTGGCACAACATAAAAAGGCCTAATATCTAGTTAG
>VJMY01001530.1:0-11381 GCA_009869795.1 Neelides sp. FZ-2019 | reverse complement strand
ATAAATTTTCAATATTAAAATGAATTTTTATTTAATTAAAAATAAAAATTATTTATTTTGGATTTAACTGAAAAACATACTAAAAACTTTAAAAAAATATTTAAATGACATCTATAATCCATATCTATATATTCGAATTTTTAGTTTATACTAGATAAAATGAGATTTCAATATTTAGGGCATGTGGTTAACAGTCGACACTGGTTGGGGTGTCGATCTTTGGGCCGAAAACGGGTCAATCCTGAAATTTTTATAAGTCCAGAGGGTCAATTGATTCAAAAATTGCTCAGGGTCAACGGGTCAATTAACCCGAAATAGGATCAAAGGGTCAATTGATCCGAAAATTGTTCAGAGTCAAGAGGGTCAACGGGTCAATTGACCCATGGATTTGGTTAGGTTAGGTTATGTTTGAGTTTTGACCCTAACCTAACATAACCTAATCATAGGATCAAATGACCTTTTCACAATGTTGACTCTGAACAATTGACCCTTTGACCCTATTTCGGGTTAATTGACCCCTTGAGCCTCTGGACTCTGTACAATTTTCGGGTCAATTGACCCGTTGACCCTCTGGACTCTAAACATTATACGGGTCAATTGACCCTTTGACCCTCTGGACTCTAGACAATTTTCGAGTCAATTGACCCGTTGACCCTTTGGATTCTAAATAATAAGAGAGTCAATTGACCTTCTGGACTTAGGAAAATTTCAGGATTGACCCGTTTTCTGCCCAACGATCGACACCCCAACCGTCGACACCCGACTTGCTCAACAGCCGACAGGCGACGTGCTCAACAGCCGATACCCGACTTGCTCAATAGCCAACGTCGTAAACAGGAGACTAGCCGACGTGCTAAACGACCTTTTTTAGCTTTTCTATTTAAAAACAGACGAAATGCTAAATAGCCGACTTCAAATAGCCAACTCTTAACAAGTCTTTCTTATTCAGAAAAGAGCCGACGTTCATAACAGTCGACTAAAAATTAATACTCAGTTTTATATAAGGTACCCTGTTTTCAGAATAGGAAAACCAAATTTAAAGTGTCGGCTATTTCAAGTCGGTTGTTTAGCACATCGGCTGCCGGCTATTCCGGACTTATCAATATTATTTTAGCTCCGTTGAGATATGGTTGGCTACGCGGCTGCTAACAATTTTAGTTTTGGTGTGAAAAACTTGGAAAATTTTTGTGCCCACATTCTACACCCTGACCGGGTAAAATATGTTTCGGGTGTTTGGTATTCATCGAATTTTTGTACATATATCCATTTTCCGGTATGCATACCTGTTATCGGGTATACGTACCTGTTTTCGGATGTATATACCTGTTTTTTGCCCCAACATCGCCACCCTGACCCTGAAGAGTTATTTTTATACACACATTCATTATCAATGGAAGTCTGAGGTAATTAAATTCAGAATTCATCACATACACACTTATTGTTAGAAAGATCAAGGGTATCCATTCTAATTTTTGATAATAATATGCATATTCCACAAATGAATATTGGGATAATGTTGGCATATAAATAAGGATTATATAATAATTCGCTTATTTTAATTTATTCATTGTAAGATTTAATATATTTTTCTATAGGAAGCTAACTAGTTTTTAATCTTTTTAATATCTAGTTATCTACTGGTAAGGTCAGTTCAATGCCATCATTTTATTAAATACTATATTCAAAAATTCAAAGCAATTTCATCTTTCATATAAGTCTATAATATTAAAAAAGGATTTTTATAAAATAATTTTATCATGTTATTTATATAAATAATTGATACATTGATAGACTTTTAAAATGACTAATCATTTTTTAGCAATTTTAGTTTTTACATTGTTATTATCTATAAACGAATATAGTGGGAAAAAAATCAATTCAGATTTAGTTAAATATTTTAATTACAGTCATAATGTACCACATGGATATGAGACAATTGTTCCCATTGACTCTGCAATTGATTTTTTAAATTGCAAATTCAAAGAATTGGATTTGGAAAGTTTTGATTTTCAAATGGATACATGTAAATCAAGGAAAGTAATTTATCCGTTTGACGAATTTATTAAACCGATTATTCCAAGTAAACTCAAGATTGGACAAACATGCAATGATAGTAGAGATTGTAATTGTGATGATGAGTGTTTAATTTACGGTGATTGTTGTCCTGATCACATAGTAATAGAATAATCAACTTTTGATTAAAAAATCAAGAAATAACTTTTATTGGAAATGCCAAGATATTGAGGTATTTATTCGAACTTTCAAACTACGCATTTTAAAATCAAAGGAAACCAAATATTTTATTTGCAATTTGCAAATAATTAATTAAATACATATATATTATTGTTTATTATAGCAATTTATTGATAACGAGTTTGGCCAAACAATTGGAGCTTATATGATCAGCCTTTGCCCAATTAATTCAAATGATGAAGAATTAAATCGACTGTGTGAAGATGACAATGTGAAAAATGAAGAGTCAATTTATTTAAGAGATATACCTGTATATGGCAAAAAACAACTATATAAAAATATTTTTTGTGCGAGATGTCACGGTCTTTCAGATAAAGATATTGAAAATTGGGAATATTTTCTTCGGTGCAATTTTCCTCTCAATACAACCACTAAGGAATTCATAAATGAAAATAATTACAGTTTCAAAAGTCAATCGTTTGCTAATAATCAATCATTTTCGGAAAATCAAAATTGTTATATTAAAATTTCTCAGTTGAGAAGAGAAAATTTGAATTCTAATCCCAATAATTTAAGGTTTTGCAAATTTGATTCAAGAATTATTGACGATTGTTCCAATGAAAATGATGAGAATTCTGTTAATTTATGCCATTCGTATAATTATGAAACAGCTTTAACTTCTTTTCAACCTGATCTTGGATATTCAATATATTTATATTTTAAAAATCCTCATTGTGCAATATGCAACGATATGTATTTTCAAATCGAAAGTTGTCAATTATCTTATTGTTCTTTGGAACGGTTTCATGAAAATTATATTAATCTGTTTTTTTATAAATATAAGTATTTTATAAACCAAGAAAACATTTTAACTCTAAATTGCTCAAATACAGAAATCGAAAATTATTTGAAATTTACTTGTGATACTATTGAAAATTTTAAAAATTACAAATATCACGATAGTATCTATAACACTGATGAAACCGATGATAATTCCCATGAAGAAGAAATAAATGAAGAAGATTATGAAATAAAGAGATTCGATCCCATAATCAATAAGAAAGACAATTCCATGGTCTATGCAGATTTATACAATTCTTCATTAAAGCGAATTGTTTCATATAATGAAACTGAATCTTTCAGTAATTGCCACAGAATGTTCAGTACTTTAGAAGAAGAATTAAAAAATTGCAATTTACACAATCCGGGATACAAGGAACTTAGAATTGATAAAATTTCAAAAATTTTCAAGTCACGAATTGGGACAACTTGTAACGATAGTCGTTGGTGTAATTGTGATCCTGATTGCCTAGTTTATGGAGATTGTTGTCCTGATCACTTAATTAGTAAAAATAAAACTCAAAATAAATCTAAAGAAAACTTTCACTGGAGATGTCAAGATATTCAAGTAACTTTTTCTAATAATTTAATTTATTTAATTACGATAAACACAAAGTATATAATATGTATATTTGAATCTAAAGCCATTTATAGATGGGAAACTTGATGATTATATTGGTGTTTATATGATCAGCTTTTGCCCACCTGAGAATTCAAATAATGAATTGCTTCGACTTTGTGAAGAAGAGAATTTTAAATATAACGAATCAATTTATTTTAAGAGATATTCCAATATTCGGTAGAAATTTTTTATATAAAAATATATTTTGTGCTCAATGTCATAAAATTCCAATTGAGGAACTGAAAGACTTGGACTTTCATCTTAAATGCAGTTTTAATCTTAGTCAAATTAATATGTCAATGACCGAGTTTATAAATATCAATAACTACGATTTTCATGGTAAATATTTTATAGTGAAATCTTCAATTTCAAAAGATTTTGGAATTTGCTATTTGAGAACTTTTCAATTTTACACTAATAATGTTGAGAAATTAAGTAATGTGAGATTTTGTAAATATAACTCAATATTGGAAAAAAAGGGTGGAATCATTGACCGGTGTTCCAAAGATACCGAAAACGAAGATTTAATTAATTTTTGCTTTTCGTACTCATATCTGACTCTTATCAGGAGAAATGAATCTAATATATTTGAAGCCAACTTATTATATAAAAACCCACATTGTGCTATTTGTAATGGCGAAACTTTAAATTATGATACATGTTATTTAACCCAATGCTCCATTTTACCAATTGGAGGAGGACATGTAAGTGGTGGTCTTCCTTTGCCTTTCTTATTTGACATTATACCTGGCAACTCACAAGTTGGACTAAAAAATAAATGTTCACAAAATGAAGTATGGAATTTTTTAAAACTGACTTGCGACCCAATGGAAGAGCTCAAAAATAAAAAGTTAAACGAACACTTTCAAATGTTTCAAAAAAATAGTTCAAGACAAAACGAATATAAAGTCAATGAAGATTCCAAAACTGATGAAGATAAAACTTTTTCCATTTATGAGGACACTTATGATTCCAAATTTAATAACAAATGCGATAAAATATATTTACATGAAGGGGAATATAAGTTAAAATCTGATTTTCTAACTATTGAAGTAAAATTACGAAATGGGTCCTTAAAACTTTATTCGAATGATCAATTTGAATTCTGGAATGAAACGACCATTTCAGTTTGTGGTGAAAACTTTAATGAACAATTTCAAAGGAAATTTTCCTCACTTTTATATTACATTTCCACAATTAGTACAATAGTTTCTTTGGTGTGTTTAATGCTTCATTTGATTTTTTATATGGCAATTCAATCATTAAGAAGTTTTCATTCAAGAAATCTATTTTGCCTTGTTGTTTCTTTGTTTCTTGCGCATTTGCTTTTCTTGAATATTGCAAGTGAAATAAACGAAATTGCTTGCGTTGTTTCAGCTATAATTATGCATTATTTTTCTTTAGCAGCTTTTTTCTGGATGAGCGTTTTGAGTTTTGATATTTTCAAAAAACTAACAAGAAAAAATGTTGCTGGCTATAAAAATCCAGTTTTATCTTCATATTATAATAATTTGAAATTCATTAAATATAATATCTATGCATGGTCAATTCCATTTATTATTGTTCTCTGTTCTGTTATTGTTGAGTTCGTTAGCTTTGAAAGCTTTGGAGAAAATTCATTGGAGTTTTTTCAAAAAATAAAACCTAATTATGGCAACAATGAAGTTTGCTGGATTTCCAATAGAATTTCTCTTTTAGCATTTTTTGGAATTCCTGTATTCATTGTTGTTTTTATCAATATTATTTTATTTTCCTATACTGCCATTTCACTGTATTTACAAAAGCAAGAAATAAGTAGAGTTCTTGAAGCTAAACAAGTCTCAAACTCAGAACCAACGGACTCGTCAACTATCAATAAAAGATCAATCAAATTATACAAAATATATTTTAAATTGGGTGCAATTATGGGACTTACCTGGTTTGTTGGATTTATTGCGGCAGCAGTTGATTCTGAATATATTTGGGTTCCATTTGTTATTTTAAACGGATTTCAAGGAACTTTCATTTTTATTGCCTTTAATTGTAAAATATCAGTTTTTAAAAATATAAGAAACCGTATAAAAATTGGTAATTCATCTGATCCAATTGAGCAAGATAAATCGAAATAACTTTAATTAAAATCATACCAATTTAAATATTTTTAATGATATAAAAAATACGAGTCGAATAAAAATTTTAATACAAACTTTTTCATACATTTCTTCTAATTCTTTTCGAGTAATACGGTACGATGTTGCTAATACAACATTTTCCGATTCATAATTTGCTAATTTTCCAAATATCTGAAATATTTTCGGCATCGGATCAGAAAAAATAAAAAAAAATTTCCTTTGTAACCGAAAGTTAAGACAAATCTCATTAAAATTAATCCAGACGTTAAAATAATAATTTTAAAACTTATTGATGGAATATTCGAATTTATGGAATGCCCTTGTTCTAAAAATAGTGCTAAAAGAAAGAATGTGTAATTTAATATCATTTTAGAGTCAATAAGATAAAACTTAAAAATATTGATCAATTTTCTCAATTTACATTCTTTGTCATATTCTAAGCTATTTGCATATTTTACAGTAGAACAATCTTTTTTTTTATCATATTCTTGCTTCGGGAATCGGGAAATGCCTGAGGAGCCCTGGTCAGTTCAGAGGTGACAACGAGGAGGAATCCAGAGCAGCAGAACCTCAGATGGGAGTCGGCCGGAGCGGTGTGTTAAAGGGACTACAAATAACTCTCCTCTTCCTAGTCCATCTCATAATTCGATTTCAATAAAAGTATACAAAGTGGGCCGCCGTTAACGTCTTTTTAAGAGCTAATAACTTTTTTATTTTTTAAACAATCTTTCTAAAATTTGACAACTTACTATTTACATCAAAGAATAAACAAGTAAACATAAATTGGTCACTTGTGCTCCATTTCTCTCAATACAACGCCTCAATGTAATAATGCCTCAAACGTCCTTCAACTGCTTCACAGGAACGTATTGATGTATTGTATCATTAATGTATTATTAAATAAAAAACGGCGTTAACGGCAGCTCACCTTGTATTACTAATAGACTTATAATTTGACAATCATTCTGCACATTTGGTGCATTAAGAACCCAAAAAGCTTTATTCACTACATATTTTGAATCAAATATTCTCTGACTTTCAGCTTCATCATGGTGTATTATTGTATCAATAGGATTTCTCCTAAATTTCAATCACTAGAAATTAACTGAAAGTTGAGATTAGTAAAATCGGCTTTTAAGATATTTTTCTTTTCTAGATAGTCTATAAGTATAATAAGTATTACAGAAGTAAAAAATATTTTATATGTTGATCATGCACAAATTCTAAGGAGTATTTAGCAATGATATAGTTTATAGTTTATGTTTATCTATAAGTACCATTAATAACCACAATTGTAAAAAAGAGTTAGGATAGAAATTATAAAGTATGAAATTCTATGGTATAATAAGCTTTATATGTATATAGTCAAATTTCTAGTACTATTAATTCACGATCAAGGTTAACATCATAGTTGGCTCGGGTTTGAGTTGATATTAAAGAAATGACCTTCAGTCACAAGTGTAGTTAGGAAGGAAGAGCGCACACCCTAACTTTCCTCAGTAGGTACATATTCAAATTAATATTTTGAAATTGAGCACTTTTTTCTTTTATAACTTTTATTAAGAGTCCATATGAAAATTGATACGTTTTACCATGTCAAATGAGGAAGCTTTTGAAATTTTTAAATCTCAAGTAACCAAAATATTTTTTGTAATGATAAATTAATAATTTAAGATGAATTCTTAAATGTTTATTTTTTATGTTAAGGTTAAAGAAAAGTATCCTGATTGGGAAAAACAATTGATTATAAAGAATGACTTTTGCTTGAAAACATGGTTTAAGGGTATAAATCTATATTTATATGTAGGAATATACATTTAATAAAAATAATAATATTATTTAAAAGGATTAAATTATAATATATCGTCATATTTATAAAGTATTTATTAACAAGAAATATTATTAAGATAGAATAATATGGGATCTTGCAATCTAAAGTGATCTATCAAGAAATCAATTTTTATTTTAAGAGTTTCTAAAGATTTTTCAAAATTTAATTTCCATGAAATTAGAAATATTGTTGATAACCTTTGTAATATAACAAATTTATAATTAAAATCAACAGTTTCCATAAAAAATTGAAATTATCATATATTATAAAAATAGTATTTTTGGTTAACTAATTCGATAACATTATTTAAAAACTCAAAATAAAGTAATCCTTTAGAAACGCTTAAAATAAAAATTGATTTCCGAGACAGATCACTTAGATTGCAAGGTCTAATATGTATATTGTTAAGGTAATTATATTATTCAATTGTTTATTTTCTATTGTCTTCTAGAAAGCGATTGCGATATAAAGAAATCCTATGGAAAGAATTAAAAAAGTAAAATTAACCTTAATAGAATATTACTAGAATAAGTATAATTACATTACTTTCAAATATGACAAATTTCTCAATGAATCAGTATTATTTAATGTCTAATAGTAAATTGTACTTAATTAATGACATAATGGCGAACAAAATGACGAAATTTAACTCCAACTGTCTCCGATTCTCTCCGACATTTTACAATTTAGTGCATAGTCTGCATATAATTATTAACAAAATAAATCATTATTAAAATTACAGTAAAATATTATTACATTTCTAGCTTACTGTACTTCACGTGACCGACGTATCAGACACGTTAATTGTTATATTTCTTAATTATTAAACCAGATCTATTATTTACTAAAGGCAATGGATGAAAGATCCTTGAGAGGAGTTGAAAAAATTAATGAAATGGTGGAATTTCCTGCTCCTATTGCAAATGAAGAACTTGAATGCCTTGGAAAGAGTTATGATGGAAATCTGGGTATTTTAACATTTTAACTTTTCAAATTCCCAATGCAATACAATATTGAAATAAAGACATTTTACATTCAAATCAACATAATAATATGACCCAAAGAGTCTAAAAATACAAGTTAACACTTATGTTAAATTAAAGATATAATTATATATACTGCCTATATATTCTTAAGAAATTATAACATAAATTCAATGTTAATTGTTTCAATTGTTCAAGATAATTCTTAACTTAACATGTAGGTCATTCTTTGATCATTGATTTTTGGTTTGTTAGTTTTCTTTTACGCCATTGGGAAATTTGATTCTAAAAAAATTGTGGATGAGTTCGGACTTAAAGATGAGCTTTACCAAAAATGGGTCAACATGCTTGAAAAATGCTTGAAAGACTCAATTGAGATAGGAAAGCAGTATTATTTAATACATGATTTTGATGGCTTTTCCTTTCGTCAAATAACCTCAATAGGATGTAAGAAAAATTATTTTTTGCTCAATTATTAACCATCTTTTATTTATTACAATATAAATCGATAAATCACGTTATATGATTAACATTTACATTTATGGATAACTATTTTTCTTTTACATTTTCGTAATTATCGAAATAAATGCTTAAATAATTTACTTAAGATTTGTATATCCAATTAAAACTATTTATTTTAGTGAATGAAGTTTATCTCAAACTTACAAAGTATTTGGAAGCTCATTCTCCATTTATTCAAAAGGAAATTATCATCAATGGTAAATATTTTGTTAAGCTTATATGATATTATTTAAATATTGAGGCTTTATTTTAAAATAGGGTCAAATTTAGATGAAATGCTTATTTTAAGCTTTTCTAGATAACCCAAAAAATTTCAAAATTGTAAATTATACTTTATATGGGTTTATATACATTATTTTCAAAGTTTCAAAAATAACGTTTTTTATTACATATAATAATATCTCTAGAAACGATTAAAATAAACTTAATTTTAATTTCTTAATCTATATCTCTTCTTTAAAAATGCTTCAAAATAAAATTATTTAGATATTAATGCATGTGAATTCATTTAAAAAGTAGTTTAAAATTAATTTGTTTTTCAGCACCAAAAATATTTTCTTTATTTTTAAATATTTGCAAACCCTTCCTTTCAACCAATTCAGTAAATAAAATTAACGTGAATGGCTCTGATGTGAAGAAATGGAAAGAAGTACTTCTAAAATATATTTCTGAAGAAACTTTAACATCGAAAGTTTTAAAGTAGTTTCTATTTTTAGAAACAATTGGGAATTGTGATATTTAATATGACGAACTTTGTACACTTAAAAACTTAAAAGCTAAAAGATACCTTCCTATTCAAAATCTAACATTATTTTATTTTTCATATACCAATTCAATATCCATATTCATTATTTTTACTTTATAACTCATTTTACATTACATTTCATTTCTTCATTTAAACTAATAATAATCTATCTACCTTAATAAAATATCGATATCTGTCTGTAGACAGCCGATCTCTCTCAAAAAATACAAGAGTTTTAATTCATGTCTAAAAGATCCGCTCCTACTCCGAGACGAAAATGGCAAGAGAGTTTAGAGATTAAATGTTTGGTTAATTAATTAACTACAATTAACCACTTTTTTTTGGCAGGAAAGGTTTTGAAATTGCACATTATTTAGATTTCACTCATTGAATTTTTTAATTTGCCCTTTGTTAAAATTTTATAAACATTCGATTTCCATTCACAATACTTTAAAAATTTTATTCAAAAAAAGCGCTTATCCCTGTTTACTTTTAACCTATTAGGGTGGTGCCAAAGTAGATAGATGATAAGTGGGAATAAAAGGCATAACTTTATACCGACACTATTCCGAGTTCAACCTAAAATAAAATCCTAGCCAAAGTGAGAAATAGCGCTATCCCAGAAAACGTGGATAAGGCGAGCATAAACGGCATAAAGTTATATTATGACAGATATGCCCATGAAATCTACTATGAAACTATAAAGCAATGTGTCCAAGTGTTCAAAAAATTTTACCAGGGATCGTCGACTCATAATTTGATTTTAATTAGATTTGCCATAAGAAATCTATATTAAAGTTTTATTAGATTTTCTCAATATATAAATTTATCTCACTATAGGATGGCAAATAACAAATGTACCAATTTTTAATTTTGGAAATTTGTCTCTTAGAGAATGACAAGGTCATATAAATAAACAGAAAACTTCTGAAGCGCTTTCACCTTCAACTTAAAATATGTCTAATTTTCTAAATTTTATTCACATTTAAATAAAAATAACTAAATAATAGATTTAAATCGTGAAATTATCGTATTGAGTTTAGATTTAACTAATAAGGTCAACTTATTGTAATATCGTTTCATTTGTGTATTTCAATTATGGATTTCAAGTATTACGACAGAGTTTTCACATAAAATTATGGAATTATCATATATCAAAACAGTTTTACATAAGAATATCTGAACAATTTTAAAGTTTTGCTTTTTTAATGGCATTTCTCTCGACCAAACAATCTAAGATGCCTTTAAGAAGATGGTTTTGTTCTTGAAGAACAACAAGCTTTCTTTTTTTCACCTCCAAATGCTCTTCAGATAAATTCAATTGTCTTTCGTAGTAGTTGGGACGAAACTTTCTGACTTTCTTGCCATTTCTGACCGGAGTGTCCACGCCTTCAGAAGGATGCATCTTTGAAGTCTCATTAGCGCACTCGACATCTGGCTCGTTCACTTCAATTTCGTTGTCACAATCGGAAATGCTTTGACGACGATCATCATTAATAGAGTCTTCATAAACGACGATTTGATTATCTAAAAT
>VJMY01001529.1:0-11389 GCA_009869795.1 Neelides sp. FZ-2019 | reverse complement strand
TTTCTATTGCACTTTTCATTTGGAAAGTTTCAAAACAATAAATGAAATATATTTTTTGTTTCCGTTAATTAAACCTTAGATGATGTACCTATTTTGAATTACAATCAATTTTAGTTTGTAGTCGATAATATTTTTATAACTTTCAAATCGTATTAAGATAATACAATTAAATTTAATAGCTATAAAACTCCGAGTGTACCGATTCCTTTCTCATTCGATTATCGGCCCTTTTTATTTTAGGTAATTTAAGTATAAACTGATATTGTATTTGTTTGTGAACATAAAGTTCAAGGAGAGTTAGTACTATAAAAACTTACAATATTGTGATAATTTAACCTAAAATAGTACCTAAAAGTTTGTTAACTCTTAAGAAACTCCTTATCTATAAAATCGTACGATTTGTGTTTGAGAAGTTTTTATCAGCCATCGAATTTTATCAGATTGTTATCTAATGAATTTATTTAAAAAATGAATAAACCATTCATTTAAAAGTTGGCACACTTTGTTTCATTCTTTTACAAGACAACTTTTATAAGAAAAATTCAAGTGCATATCTGTATTATACTACATAATGTAATAATGAACTTAATAAAATTTAACCAAAATAATAATACAAATAGATTGGTATTTGATCTTTTCAATAAACGTGGGCAATCTCTAATCTCTCGTTAGGTACACTTCCCCAATCTTTCAAAGAATACACGCATTATAAATTATAAAAACCTTAAAATAGCTATAAATTAATTTCATATATCTAGTTTAGAATTAGAAATAAGTAGATGTTTTGTTTTTATTTATATATTATTTTAAAGCATATTATAAATTAATAAAAACAGCATGTAATTGAATGTATGAATTTTATTATTGACATAGTGTGTACTTAATTATCAGATATAATCTCACATACCGTATTTTGCCAAAAGATACTCCTGGGTATCTTTAAATTTTTCACCCCCTACCCCCGGGCATCTTTCGGACTCGGGAAACTTTAGGGACCGGGGAATCTTGAAATAAATTTACATTAAATATATTTAATAATACTTTTATTATATATATTAACTCGTTTATTTGATTATAATTTTATCACCAATTTAGATATTTATATCTTTCTTTTGTTTTTCTTACTTATTAACGTTCTTTGGATCAAAATTAAAAATCTTTACTGTACTTTAACCAGGTTATAAGTTTCTAAATAGTTCAGAACATTGAATTTAATTTAAAATGTTCATATTCTATTGAGAATATAACCTAAAATTGAGTATATTCGATGTTTATAATTAAAAAAATACACTGAATATTCTGTAAGTATATACAATGTATATACTTCTGACCCCAGGGCATCTTTAAAAATATTTGCATGTATCCCGGGTATCTTTTGGACCCTGGCATCTTTCGGACCCTGGCATCTTTCGGCCATATACGGTAATATATTATCAATGAACATTGAAAACTTATGGTATATTGATTTAATTATACCATCGAATAATACCATTATTATAAAAAATCAACTTGAAACTCTTCTGATATTAATTGATAAGTCTCCTTTTGATCAAATTGACCATACATTCATGAAAGCATTTAGCATATTGACGCGAGAAAGTAATGCAGTGCTAATCAAATGTCAACTAACATATGAATAGAATGCATGATATGAAATTATGAAATCGAAGGGATTCAATCATTCAATATATTTCAATGAGTATTTCTATGGTTTAATGAGGTGAGTATAAATGAACAATTTCCTAACTATTACCAATATTTTTTGTAAATGATGGGAATTAATACCTTATTGTTGGTACACGAAGGTCTTTTTCAATATATAAAGACTCTTCAACCCACCTGGGAAATACACTAACCCTGATGGTCGTGTGCGATTAAAAAAGTCAAGAGAGCTACACATTAAAAACTATATGGTTCGATATTCTTTTGTGTTCTCTTAAAGTGTTCGTAAGTTAGTCAGCGGCCGGCACCCGTCGAGAAAAGAGCCGCTTCTCCTCAGAAAGTCAAACCATGCAGCACAAATTAGCCATTGGACTCTTCGTCGGAGGACTCCTTCTGACTCTCCTCGCCACCATTGTAGGATGGGTCGTGTTTCCAAATGTCGTGAAGAATGGTATTAAAGAGGTGAACCTACTTATACTTGACTTAATATACCTATAAATTAAAGTGTATTTGATTACGAAGATTTTAAGTTTTATAATGTTAAAATGTTAGAATTTTTATATCAATATTTCACAACTACCAAGAGTCAAAAAGACAAAAAAAATCAGAGAATATTTCTTATCAATTTGTTAACAAAATTGGCTTAGTAAGCTAAAATTCATTTTTAAATACTTTCAATTTAAAAATAGTTTATCTCAAATTTCATTTTTAGGCATTATCATTATTATTTTAAACTGCTTAAATTATTCATGAATTTATTATTTTGGAAAGAATGCAGCTTAAAATTATCATAATTCTTAAAGAACGATTTTAAAGAAATCTTCAAATTGTTCATCTTGTATATTAAAATTTCAGCAAGTCCAACTTAAGGAAGGATCTGAGACGCTAGAGAAATGGTCTGATATAACGCTACCAATCTACCTCAAGTTTTACAGTAAGTATCGAATTCATTTTAACAATTTATTATCCAAATATTAACAATTCGAAGTCTTTACTTTTAATATTTATTTTATTATAGATCTTTAATACAAATATATAAAAATCAAAACTATAACTTACCTAATAAAGTACCTAATTTACTTAATTATTTATAATATTTATCATTTTTTTTTAGTTTTCAATGTTACAAATCCCGAGGAAGTTGAAGCTAACTTAAACAAACCGATATTACAAGAGCTTGGTGAGTTCTCAGAAAATTATTTTACACTTTTTATTTAATTACTTATTATTGCCTTAAAATAAAAAAATGTTTTAATTTAATTTACAGGTCCTTATGTTTACGAGTAAGATGGCCTTTTTGCAAACTATCAAATTGTGGTTAATTTATACAGCATAATTAAATAAAATTAACACCAATGCATTTTCTTTTTTTAGAGAAAAACGAACAAAGGAAGATATTCGTCATTATCCAGATGCAGGGCGAATTAGTTACAGACAACCAATTACATATTTCTTTAGACACGATTTATCAAATGGTTCTGAAAATGATCGTGTCAATTTCATTAACGTCCCATTCGTGGTAAATTTTTGTTAAAATCACTTGTAACAATAATCTATCCGTCATTTAAGAAGATAATGCTTTTATTTTGTTTTAATAAACATTGTATAGATTTTTTTATATATTCTATTTGTGAATAATTCAATGTTTATGTTTTGTTGAGTTTTGCTTTTGTTTTGTGTGACGTGAAGGGGTTTGCTCAGAAGATGGATGAAAGTATCACATCCAGTGTCTTGCGGATTTTGGTCAACATGTACATTACCAGGTTCAAAGAAACGCTGTTCATTAAGAAGTCGGTTGGGGAAATTCTCTTCAAAGGCTACCATCATCCCTTTATTGCCGAGATCCAAAAAGTGATTGGGAAATCAATTTTGAAAAATGAAACATTTGGGCTCTTTTATCCTGTAAGTATTAAACTCCGTGTTCTGTTCTCTTTGATCTTCTACTACAATACCTTGTATAGGAAAATAAATATCTTCACAAAGATTCAAAGAATAAAGATAAGAACGAGAAGATTCCATTCCAAGGTCTTCAATTTAATTTGCTTTGAGTTTAAATTAATTGTCTCATACGTCTCGCAGTTTTGGTATTGATATCGTCTTCGCTCTACAATGTGTCATATTATATTACATATGAGCATGAGAATCAAAAACATATGATATATGAAGTTTACTTAAATTTATCATTGTTTATAGTATTCAAACATCATTAGACCATCTATATCGATAAAATAAACATTTATTAATCATTGAACTCGTATAGACTGTAGAAGAGATTTACGGAAGCTTCAATTTCCCGTCTTATGATCTTATACTCAGTTATATCCAGAATTTGTTCGAAGATTTATATTTGTATATCTTGCTTTATACGCTCTCTTTCTTTTTATTCTTCTAATTGTAGTGCTATTGATTGTTCAAGCTTAATGTGATTGAGCTCAGATCTTCTATAAATATTTATGTGAAACACTATATGGAGAAATTTTGTTTGGTCTGCATGTAATTCTTTCCTATTCGAATCGAATTTCCAATGATTTCCTTGAGATTTAACAATTCTTTATTTGAACACTCTTATGCATGGCTATTACTTGGATTCTATTTTGACAGTCTGTCATAATGGGACTTATGGATACTCTTGCTGGTTTACCTCTTCCCCCTGGTCTTGTATCAGGGTTGGTCAATGGAATTTCCAATACTCTCGTTGGAAAGGGAGAAAGGCTAATTAGAACCAATACACGAGTCGGAGAGCTTACTTTTGAAGGCTTTGATGTGACCACTTATACTGATCTTCCTATCGGAGCTCTTTTGCCTGCTGAGTTTGATGGAGGACTTTTTGGTATTTACAGAGATGTAAGTTTCTTACTTTCAACTAAAGGTTCACCAAGGTTAATGTAATGGTTAATAAAAAATGAAATACAAAGTAAAAGTAAACACACTCATATTTATAACAAAGAACATACAGTTTTTATTAAGTAAGCAGAGTCATAATTATAATTAGGCAATTGAATCATTTGTGTTCTGTTAAGATTCCACTTATCCTACATCTTCTATATTCCAAGTATATAACTAGATTAATTGATAGTGATTAATCATAATTGAACAAATTTAAAATTAGAAAAACGGAACCGATGATGGAAATTACACCATTGACTCTGGAACTCAAGGACATGAGAATTTTGGAAATGTCATTACTTGGAACGGGCAAACCAAGTTGGACTTTTGGTACGGAGAATACTGCAATATGATTAATGGCTCTGACGGATCCATTTATCCACCATTTGTGAAGAAAGACCGCGTTCTGTACATTTTCAATGTGGATCTCTGCCGATCTCTGTATCTAACTTTCAAGCATGAAATGGAACTGATGGACATCCCAGGCTATCGCTTCGTCCCTCCTTATGAAATGTTAGAAGACCCGAACATCAACAGAGACAACATGTGTTTCTGTAATGAGGAGAAGAATGATGCGGGTGAGAGATGCCATGGAGGTGCAATTCCTCTTGATGTCTGCCGAGATGGTGAGATTTCACACAAATAATCTCTCTTTTTTTTCAAATCTCTTCTTTTCACAAATTGGGTTTTTTTATTTTTATTTCAGGTGCACCAATTGTAATGAGTACGCCTCATTTCCTTGAGTGAGTCTATTCTTTAAACTTTTTAATACTAAAAACCCGTTTTCTAAAACATTAAACTAGCTTTAAGAGGTCATTGATAAGATTTTGATGCTATATCTATCATTGCATTTTAGTGGATTTGATGGGAATCTGAATGCTGTTATTGGACTCAATCCTTTACGAGAGAAGCATGAAACCTTCATTGACGTTGAACCAGTAATAGCACACACTTTTAAAAATTAATATTGAATTAACTAATAGTAAGTAAATAAAATTAAATGTAGGTATTACTTTATATTTAAATAAATGTTATTTATTAGAATTCTGGACTCGTGTTACAAGCAAGTAAGAGAATTCAAATAAACGTCCAATTAACTCCTCTGAAGAACATCGACGCTTTAGAAAACGTTCCACGAATGTTGTTTCCTCTCATGTGGGCTGATGAGGTATTTCCTTTTAGTATTTTAATTAATTCGCTTATTATATAAATTAAAAGATGTATTTATAAGTTCACGGGTTTTCATTGGAACTTTTATAACAGTATGCATCACTCGATGACGAATCTGCTGCGGATATCCGAAAGAAGCTCATCACAACGGTGAACATCATCAATATTGTCAAGTGGGTTGTTCTCGCTATTGGATTGGTTCTTATTGGTATTGGAGGTGCTGTATTCTATCGCCAGAGGAAGAGCAAAGCCTATGTGTAATTTTTATCAAAGCATCTAATCAACTCATATATGACTTTGCAATTATTACGTACCTTGGATAATTAAATACCATAAGCGGAGTTCTTAGTTTATGAACTAATAGACTTTTATTCAAATTGTGATTATGTGTCCAAATTTATGGAACAGCCATCAACGACAAGTTGCATTTATTAACATGCACAAAAATCTACAAGATAAAATATTATAAATTATTAGGAACATTTTGTAAATGTATGTATAATAGGTATATTTTTTGTTTATTTGTTTTATTTCGAGTTGTATAATTTGAAGTTTAAGATTTCATGTAAAATATATTAAGTCGGTATAGGCAATAGAATATATTTAAGTTTCAATTTGCTAATTAATATAATCCATTAATTTTTGTCAATGTTTTGATTATATTATACATATGTATTTTGTATTTGAAAGTGTTTCAGTATATTGTTTATTTAATGCTTCGAAAAATAAATATTTTCATAATTAAATAATTTCGTTTTCACCATTTAACAATTCACATATGAATCATACATATAAAGTCATATTGCTAAAATCAAATAAAGTATATTAAGTAAATAAATTATTGCCTTTAAACATGAGAAATAAAATATTTGTCAATGTATATCAAATAGGTTAGTGTTTTGAAAGTTAACTCGATAATATGAACAAGTGCTTGGGTACAATCTTTATTAGAAGAATTGTGTAATATTCTTTCAAGAACATTTGTTCACAATTGTAAAGAGTGCCAGATGTCATTTATTGTTACATAGTTCGCATTCAAAGTTAAAATTCAATTCTTTTCTAAATTCCCAATCAATCAACTATAGATAATTGATTATGAGTGGAAATTCGTTGTTTTAAAAATGATAAGATAAACATTTCAAATGACATTAAGTTTTAGTTTTCAAGTTTTCATTATATGTATTAGATCCTCAAATTCCTTCAATCTTTAGTATAGAAATTTTAACGACTTAATCATACGTTAGGAATATTAAAAATATCCATTATTGAATCATGGTTAGGTAAATGCATTGCACTTTAACACATTGTCAAATATAACACATTGTTTATTTAAATGTATGATAGTTGATAGGACTTATTCTAAAACTTATCGATTTCTCAAACAATATACAATAATATGCCAATGTCGACTATAAATCTACCAGGACAAGATATCATCGGTATATTACATATTGATTTACCATGTATTTTTGTAATATTAATCTTTTTCTACTAACATTAAAAATACTAGCTTACAATTAGCCCAGTACACGCTTCTGACACTCAATGCATCTCGTTTGCTCTTTCGTTATTCATGCTTAAAATAGGGCATGGGATTTACAATGATGAAGATGAATATCGATAATAAATGATAGATATACATATGATAAATATCGACAGGTCTTGATAATGGAGTACCATATTATCGTGTATAAACATTTGTGAAAATACTTGAAGTTTGCCAATCAAGTACATAATATTAACTAAACATGTAATTTACACTGTAATTAGAATAATGAAAAATATAAAATAATATTTTTAAAAAATTGACACTAGTTTTGAAAAATGCAATATAAATTGCCAATTTCTTTGGCCGTTGGTGGAATATTATTAATAGCACTTGCAAGCATTGTTGGCTGGATTGTTGCTCCAAAACTCATTGATTCTCAAGTGAAAAAGGTGAAGATACATACTTCTTATCAGAGTCTTTTTAAGCTAAAATGTTTTGATTATTTAACAGAAAATAAGTTTAGTCGAAGGGGAAGAAACCTTTGAACAATGGCAGGATATTCCAGTTCCAGTTTATCTCAAATTTTATGTTTTCAATATGACAAATCCTGATGAGTTTTTATATTTAGGAGCAAAACCAGTTATGAATGAAATTGGGCCTTTTTCTTATAGGTTCGTTTTGAGTATTATCTAATTGATCCTAAGTTTAAGTTAAATAGCTTTGAAATCAAGTTAAATAATATTGTTAATTAATTTGTAACTTACAAATAGAGAGAAAAGGATTAAAACCGTAATAAGACAAAATGAACACACGGACACAATCACGTATAATGAAAACATCACATACACTTTCGACCCCTCAATGTCCATTATGGATTCAGATGAAATTCTCGTCAATGTGTTTAACGTTCCTTTAGTTGTAAGTCATTAATTTTAAGAAGTTTCATTATAATTTGAAGAATTAAGCATGATGTTTTAAAAGGCAGTTGCAACCCTCGCGGCCAAAACGCCTCCATTAATTGCCAAAGCCGCAAATATTATAATCAATAATCTTAATCGAAACGGAGAAGAAGTTGTTTGGAGAAATAAGAAAGTCCGAGAACTCATCTTTGATGGAGTTGACGTCTCTGCTTACAAATTACTACTTGATCTCGGAACTGGTGGAACTTTGCCACCAGAGTTTGAAGACTACAAATTTGCATTTTATCGTGGGGTAAATAATTAAATTTAAATCACTTAATTATTATGTAATTATTCACTCAATTTATTTTCAAAATATTATATAATCAAATAATTTAAGTTTATAATTTATAGATAGATGTGAAGTCATTGCACGATTCATTACTATTTTAATGGGAAATTATAAATAATTTTGATAGAAAAATGGAACAAGCACTGGAGAATTTGAGATTAATAGAGGAATTAAAGATTCAAGCAAATTCGCTCAAATTGTCAAGTTTAATGGTGAGGCTTATTTGGATTATTGGAGCGGCACAAAAGGTGAAGATGATTGGGCCGATGACTGGAAGTAAATTTTTTATTCCCAATAATTCATTTGATAATATGCAATACAATGGTATAAAAACGTTAAATTACCATTTCTTTCTTATATAGCATTGTTCAGTTTTGCAACCAAATTAATGGTTCAGATGGAAGTTTTTTTCCTCCGTTTATTAAAAAAGATACGGTTCTTCGGATTTTCATTCTTGATGTCTGCCGTTCGCTTTGGCTACGATTTCTAAAGGAAATAGAATATGAGGACATTCCAGGCTATCGATTCATCATTCCCCCTGATCTCTTTGAGATCCCTGATATTCTCCCTTCCAATGTTTGCTTTTGTCCTCATGCTGGAAGTCCGCTTCTTCATTTTTGCAATGTCACTGGAGTCATGCGGATATTTCCTTGCAAGCATGGTTAACTCAATAATTAAAAAATTTCTGCTTATAAAATGTGCATAAATGAAATAATAACTGAAAAGACAAAAGTCTCTTATGATTAATGCCTCTTTTAATTAATTGTACAATTAATAGGAGCACCAATTGTTCTCAGCTTGCCTCATTTTTTGGGTAATAATTTTCTTTTAGATTTTACCTTGAAAATGAAAAAGTAGATTTTTTGCATAAATTATATGCAATTTTGATGAATTTAGATGGAGAGGATTTTTACTTAACTGATGTTCTCGGACTAAATCCTAATAAAGAGGAACATCAAACGATTGTTGATGTTGAACCTGTGAGTCTCAATAATCATTTCAATGAGTATTAATACTTGGCACTTGGTCTTATTATAGTGAACATTTTGAGCCATTTAAGGCTACTGATATTGTTGCAGTAATCTTTTTAAACAGTTTAATAGCTCTGCTAAGACAAGCATTAACAATAAGTTACACACTTAATACGCATACAAGAGCGACATTAACAATCCTTAAATGGCAATTTGGTAAGGAAGACTAACCCAGACTAATTACGTTTTATAGCTTTCTGGAATTTTGCTCCGAGCGAACAAGAGGCTGCAAATTAACATTGAAGTTCAATTTCTTCCGCATATTGATCTCTTCAAGAATTTTAATATTACACTTCTCCCCATTGTATGGGCTGATGAGGTACATGGAAATGCACTTACTCCCATACAATACCTTTATTGTTCGCATTATTCATTCATTACGCGCTTGAATCTCAAAGTGTCTCACAACAATTTCTATTTAGATGGTCGAATTGAGCGAGGATTTGACACAACAGCTTAAGAGCCAATTGTTAACGCCCTTAAAAGCAATCGAAATTGGAAAATATACTGTTCTTGCGGTAAAATAAAAAAAATATTCTTAATTCTATCTTTCACCTATTATACTATTAAAAAATAAATCACTATTACATTTAATAAACATTATGTACACACTTCGATTACATTTGTAACTATAATCTCTCATTTTCTTTATTTCATACTAAAAACTTTTTTAAAATTTTAATTGACTTAAATAATTATAATTTTCAGCTTGGTCATCTTATACTTGGAATCGGAGCAGCCATTTTTATTAAACGCAAATTTTTCCCATGATAAATGAATGAATCAACGTTGAATACATTGAAAAACAGTTTTGATCCAACTATTAAACATAGATGATTATGCTAAACTGAAAAGAATTATAGCAAAAAATTCAATAAGAATTATATATTTATGTATAAATTACAATTAATTAAATGTAAATTTCTAAAAATGATACAAATAAATGAAATCAAATATAGTGAGTATTTTAAATTTTATTAGTCGTTGGATAAAATTTATTTTAATCAGCATTTGCTAGATTATTTTAATTAATTCATAAAGTTTCTCAAAAGCATTAACGAGAAAGACAAAATTAATGAAAATAAAGGAAAGTGAATCTTTTCTGATGAAGAATCAGTTTTGTCAGAGCATGAGTTCGCATAGGGACTTATGCATGCGGCATAACCCATCACGTGCGGAATGTAACTCTGTTGATTGACTCCTGAGAGGAGATGAGCAAAGGGGCCTTTAGCAAATATTAAGACATCTTCTCCTCCATGAGTTTCCGATGCTAATGGCAAGGTCCCGTGTTGTGTATAGTCAATATCTTCCGGCTCCTCATCATTTACATTTGCCCGAGCACAATTAGTACTTACATTTCGGGGTCTGTAGCCAGGACCATTTGCGTAGGTCAAAGACGAGTATGGAATCCCATCTTGACCAATTTCCATGTTAGCTACTCCTAATATAGGATTTCCCCTTGTAGAGTAGCCATTGAGTGTCATGACATGAGAGTGATCGGCAGTTACGACAATGAGCGTATCTTCGTCCTTTGTCATTAAATCCGCTTGTCCGATGGCCCTGTCAAATTCAATTACTTCAACAAGAGCCCTCGCAGCGTTCGTACCGTGATGTGCATGATCGATTCTTCCACCTAAAATATTAATTTTCCATTTAAAAATTAAATATTTTCTAAAACTTCATAGTTATTTTGATAGGCTTTATGGTTTATAAAGTATTTAAAATTATTTAACATTATAAAAGATGAAATTCAAGAAAACGAGATTTTAAAATGAAATGGGCTCCTCCTTTATAAAAGTCCTCACAACCACCACCCCCAAATTAATCATAATAATTATAAATGTAAGGCCTACCACTCTTTTATATTTAAATCATAAACGGCGTAATGATTTTATTTTGT
>VJMY01001528.1:0-11425 GCA_009869795.1 Neelides sp. FZ-2019 | reverse complement strand
ATTGGTGATGGAACTCACGCTTTAATATGCAAGTGGGAATTGAAGTGTTTAATTCAAGCAATTCAGGTTCCAAATTGCAATTATATAAATGAGGAAATGAAAATAAGTCCGTTAATATATTGTAAAAAAGTAAAGAAATTGAAAAAGTGTAAATATTATATTGATTTGTATATACTGGTACGGTGTTGGTAATTTGAAAGATTTAATCCCTCGTTAAAAACATTGTACAAATTGAAATACCAATCAATTTATTTGTTATTAAACGGCAGTAATTAATTGTGATCATTTGAGCTCAGCTTTAATGCAAGATAAAATTGATGAAACGGAATTTTCGTAATTATGGGACAATAACTTGTGATTTCAGAGATCGGAGAAGTACAATGCCCACATCAGCATCAATGGAAGAAGCCGCTCTCCTTGGGTAAGTTACATTTTTCACTAAATAATTATTTTTTAAATAATTCAAAAAAAATTTTTTGGATCTGAACAATGTGCAATATTTATTGTATCATTTTTGCTTTTTTTATGTTTTTGTTATTACGAATAACTATTTTTCAGTATAGTTTTCACCTTTCACTGCATGAAATTCTAAACAGCTTTTTGGGTCTCTATTTTTAATTTACCCGATGAAATGCTTTAAATCTGCTTTTCAGTCTATTTTCTTTCAAAAAAACATGAAATTCATTTTTCCAAAATATTGGGCTAAAAGCAAAGTTTTAACTTACCTAATATTATAAAAGCATTTTAATTAATTATACGACATTGAATTCTCAGCACAATTTTCATTTTGTATTTAAATTCATGTCTATAGATGTATGATGCCTACTAAGGTATATCTTCGTAATCATACTTCTGCGATCGGTATTTTGGTATTGTAGATACAACATCTAAACGGATGTTTGCATAAGTTTTGAGCAAATGAATTTTAATAAATTATTCAGCACATGCACTACATCCGTTCTACATCTTATTAAATAAGGTTTACAAAATAAAGGTTGTTATACTCTTTTCACTCTTTTCACTTTCATTTGACTAGACAAATAATGCATTGATGGGATAACATCATTCAAAAATTTATTCACTTTATTAAAAGATTTTTTAAAATATAGTGATATTATGAATATGAAAATATTCTCTTGTAGAAGAGAATATAGTTCAAACGTCTTTCTTGTATTAAACTTTCCATTTACGGCACTAGACAAAACCTTCTTTTAAACTCGTTTAAATTCATAGAAGAGATTAAAAATTGCAGTGCGCAGTGGTGTAAATGCATAATTTATTTAAAATATTCTAAGACAAAAATGTAAACGGGTATAAAATATTTATGAACTGAATTTCTTTAGACATTTACTATTTCCTTTTTATGACGTCTTACATAATAATGTAATCTCAATTACCATACATAAGATGAGTCAGCTATGATAATACAATGCATCAATTATTTATAAATAATTTACGGGTCACCCGAGGTCAAGAATCATCTCAAGATGAACTAGTTTGATTTATCATATAATTCATATATAACAAATCACAACTAGGTACTTAACATGTTTAGTTAGATGTTCCATCATAATGTACCGTCTTTTTGAATTTTTCATATTTTGTCATTCTAGCAAAGTATTTTATTGAGGAATTATCGGTATCTAATAGGCTCTAACAAATACAGTCAAATATCTATTACACTCCAGACTTCACTATATTGATACATTTTGATAACATCTATTATTAATTTTGTTGGGATGTTTTCTTTAATTCAATAAGACCACATTTCCCTATACAAAATATGCTTGTAAATTTGTGTACCAATGTATATAACATTTAACTAAATTATTATTTATGTAATAAATATCACATTACATAATAGGTTAGTTTAGACTCTAGTGAATGAAGTTCTCTTTACTCGATAAAGTATAAACAAGGGCGAAAATCTGCATCATACTTACGTTAATTGTATTAATATAATGGTTAATATTTGTAGCCATAATACTTATTAAAAGCATTGCGCCATTGGTACAAATATAACAGTACTAAATGTTGTTTACAATTATATGAATTAAGGGATATTGAATAAGAGTTTATTTTTCTTATTCTAGAGACGAAAGATAAAACAGCTTACGCATTATTATAGACATATAAAGGATAGTTGGATTTGAAGAGATAGATTGAATGGAAGAACACTTCTATACCTAGGGGTAAAGGGCGTATGACGACGAAGAGAACTTCCTTATATAAACACATACATAGTAGATCCGAAAGCGAGAACGGTTAATAGAAGTATTTCCGAAGCTCCGAATCCGCACCCGCACGATCTTCTCTTCCCCCTTACAACTTTACCATCGATTTTCACATCTTGTTCGTTCCTCTGCCGTCGATTTCCTCTGCTGCTCTTTTATTTATTTCATCTTCCTCGACCAAATCTTCCTTTTTCTTCTCTAACTAATTGACGATGCTCTTGCTAACCATTATTTACAAATTAGTGCTTGTGACTGACTAGTAATTGACAATTTGAGACTCATTGTGAAGTATCACGGAAAAGTTTGGAACATTTTCGTAGTTTTTACGCGATTCAAATACGATACATAAATTATTATGTTTGTACTGTAACTCGTATGTAGACCAGTGTTTGAGTTGAAACTCGTATTTGTGCTACTTAAAGAAAGTAAAGTAACATTTTTTAAACTTATTAACTAAGTACTTTACATCGTTTTGTAAAAGAGGCACGAAAAAGTAATTGAAATTTGGTTTCAAGTCGTTTATTAAACAGAAGCTTTTGAGTATTTAACCGAGTGTTATTCGATTCCATTATTTTGTCTTGAAAGTTATTTGCGAGTCTTTTCTTTAACTCGACCAATTTAACTAAAATTATAAAGCTATATAAATAAATAAGAATATTCTTATTTATTCGTGACGAGGGCAGAAACTCAACGAAGTGACAGACAAATTACTCGAGTAAAAGTAAAAGTGAGAGACAGAAAATTAATTAATTGACACACGGCGACTGCTGGTTTACACACGGGCTTTTTGGAAAATCTGGGAAGATGTCAACGTTGACGTCTTCGTTCAGCACTGAAGCTTCTTGGTTCGCCACTCATTCCCAATTACTATTTAAATGCACTTCACCTTCTCATTTCTTGTCACCAAGGCTCTTTTTCTGGGGACTTCTAGAGCTCTTAAAATTAAGTGACTAACTATGGACTAATTAACCGTTATTAATTAACTACTCTTAATAATATAAAGGTGCAATCCCTCGGAGAGCATGGAAGAAGTGGAGTTGAAAAACATCCAGCTTTCGTTCCCCTCAGCTCGAACGCTTTCAAGGGGCGAAAGTATGGCGATTGAGGAACGCGTTCAAACAGCCCATGGAACAGTTCTTGTTGCCATCCAAGGGGATCGGGCCAAGCCAGCCATCCTCACTTATCACGATTTAGGACTCAACTGTAAGAAATTATGAGAGTTCTCTTTTAATTTCATTGAGAATTTTTGTTAAATAACTTGACTAATAAATTGAGTTAGTAATAAGTATTTTTTATATTTAAATATTTTCTTTAGACGTTTCAAACTTCCAAGCGTTCTTCAACTTTGTTGACATGCGGCTTCTTCTCCAAAATTTTTGCATCTTTCATGTGAATGCTCCGGGACAAGAAGAAGGAGCTGCTACGCTTCCAGAGAAGTACGTATAAAAATAGGAGAAAAAGTGGATTTGCTCTCTGATAATTAATTGATTATTCTTGAATTCTCTGACCGGATAATTTATCAATTTCAAGCTTCGTGTATCCAACGATGGATGAACTTGGAGACCAAATTGGGGAAATCATGGCACACTTTGGCCTTAAGAGAATAATCGGGTTTGGAGTTGGGGCTGGGGCGAACATTCTTTGCCGATATGCACTTTCGTGCCCAGATAAGGTGCGAATTTGTGTAATCAATAATAAACATTTACTTTAACTTTATTTGGGTATTCTATTGGCCTTATCTTTCTTTTTTCAGGTGGATGCCATTTGTGTTTTGAACTGCGTTTCAACTCAGGCCGGATGGATCGAGTGGGGCTACCAGAAGATCAATTTACGCTATTTGAAGTCGAAGGGAATGACTCAAGGGACGCTTGACTATCTCATGTGGCACCACTTTGGGAAAGTGACAGAGGAGAGAAACCACGATCTCGTTTACGTCTATCGCCAATATTTCGAGACCCAAGTGAACCCAATGAATCTCGGCCTTTTCATCGACTCCTACATTCGTAGGACGGATCTGGCAATTGCCAGGGAGCTCGATGAAATCAAGAAGAAAGACGTCCGGACTCTCAGAATGTCTGTACTCAACATTACTGGGGGACTTTCACCCCACATTGACGACACGGTGACGTTCAACGGAAGGCTTGACCCAACGAACTCGACTTGGATGAAGGTAAATAACTAAAATAAACAGCGTTTTCATTAAAAACTATTGCTATTACCGTCAAAGTTTTGATCAATATCTTTTAAATTTGCAGCTCCAGGATTGCGGAAACGTTTTGGAGGAACAACCAGCAAAATTGAGCGAGGCCTTCCGCCTCTTTCTTCAAGGCCAGGGATACGGTAAATGAAATAGCTTTTATTTAATCTTAATTATTTCAATTGACGAAAAGGACAGTCTAAACAATTATGTTAGGATAGGATTATTTGTAAACCTACATTTATTCTGTAAAACATTGACTTCAACTTTATTCTTTAATTACTTAATACTAACTTGAATTACCTACTCTATCAGTTAACACACTTTATATGCTGTATATTATCATATCTTTTGATTTTTTTTTTATTTCTTCGCCTGGTGAGTTCTTGTATGGTGAGAATTCCCTTGATTCTTCACTTTTGCTCCATAATTAATTACATGAGGCAGTAGACTGTACTTGTAGTAGAAGTTGATTTGTGACATTATTAATCTAAAGTTTTTTTTTCTTATTTTCCGATTCCCTTCCTTCTCATTTCTTCACTCTGCAGCTCTTAAATTATTCCGGAAGAATTCGTTGCCCGAAGGTAAATGCTTCTAATCATCGGCCAGTGCAAGCAAGCGGAATGCGCTCTGTCATTATAATCCTCCCGTCCCGCATTTTTTAAACATAATACATGTATAACACAAGTTTAAGTAAAAAAAGAACTGTTTGAGTCTGCCAGTAGAATTCATAATAATAAGTATCCGAATTTAAGTGTGCCCCTCAAATTATTTGTATAGTTCGTATGATTAAATTGGCGTTTGTAGAAAATCTTTTTGAATTTTTCAAATATTAGACTTAATTGATATCAAATATTCCGATAGCAATTTGTATTTTATCCTAACGTAATGCATTTATTAATGTGCATAAATGTGCAAAGTTTTAAATGGAACGAATGGCAGACTTACAATTTTTAAATAAAATTCTCCGTTTAATTTTAATTGTAAATTTTATAGGTTATAATTTGAAAGTTTAGTTTTTTTATACAACTGCAGAAACTGCATATCAATGAATTTAAAGTCATTTTAGGTCATTTTAGTGTTTAGTCAAATCAAACATTACATTTTAGTTAGTTAAAAAAGTAGCATGTGATGCAGTTAAAGCACAATGTAACAGAAAGTAAAAAGGTAAGTTACAACATGCAAATATACATTAAGTCATTTTATTCTCATGTTTAGTTGCAATTTCAATCCTATTAATTATCAGAAAGAAATCAATTAATTGAAAAGTGCTCTTATAATAATGTTATTTAATTATTTTAAGCTAATTTCACACGATTTCTCATCCCTCGTTCACAATTTCTCCTATTATCTTTAATGAAGTTTCCACATTATTGAAATTGATGTTAAAATGCAAGCAACTACATAAAGTTTATGAATCTGTTCAATATGATAATCAATACTTTCTTTTAAAAATATTAACATGTTTTTATAAAAAACCATAATTGTCTCCGAAATTCATTAAATAGGAAACACGTGTTTGTAAAGTTGGAAGAAATTGGAATAAAAATCTCTTCATTCTTATCCTTTTGTAAATGATAACAACTCTCTGCATTCTCTCAGGTTCATTTATTCATTGCGAACAGAGATACCGAGCATAATTTACTTTTGAGTCTCCAGCTTTTTAAATTGCTTTTCTTTCTTCAATTATGGAATGAAAGCGTGTGCTTGCACAAGAAAGCTAATCCTGTGAATTGTGAAGCTTGATTAAATCACCTGATCACCTCAACTTTTCCTTTTGCTAAAAATTAAAGAAATGAGCTTTGGATGTAATGTGTATATAGAAATGAAAGTGCTCTATATACTCGAGTTACACTTTCCTGACAATGAGTTGTAAACTGTTTTCCCTCCTGTAGTTCCGTGCCTGTCAGTGAAGAAGGTCCATGCCCACCGAAAGATGTCTGTTGACAGTGGGGCGGGGTCATCGGCGGGTTCCTCCGGGAGTCTCAATGGCGGGAAGGTTGAGGTTGGAGCGTCTGGAAGTGGAAGCAGTGGGATCTCCACTCCAAGGGAAAATTCCGCGCCTCTCATTTCCCTCAATTCTCCAACGGAGCTCTCTAAGGCCATTGCGGACATTCGCATCACTGAGAATCCAATTTCAGAGTCGCCTGAGCTCAAGGCTAAAGAGAACAAGAATCCTGTTTGTTAATGAGTTTGTCCCATATTTGGATTTGGATTTTGGACTTGGAATACGATGGGCGTATTTAGAATGTAGCATTATTTCACGATTAGTTAGTCGTCTTAAAGTATAGATTAAGCATTAAGTTGGATTTGGATTCGATTAGTTTTATAATAATTTTCTAGGTTCGTGCGTAGAGGATTTTTTATATTTTATACTTTGGGTTTTATGCAATATTTTTTGTCATTTAAAAGCCACTCGTGCGTTTTATACGTTGTTTAATATACATTATATACTGACTAAATGCAATATTAGGTAAATACGATTTATTTGATTCCGTTTGACTATGAATGACAATTTTCGACATAATTTATATTATAAATCACTTTTAGTCCAGATGCAATTGTTAAAATCGAGGTTATTGATAGATGCATAAAAATTACAAATACAACTTGTACAAGAAAAGCATTTGCTTTAATTTTTTATACAATATTTATTTTTTAAAATTATATTTTAATTACTTTTGAAATGTCCCGGTATTGGCCAAGGAATATCTATATAAGATAACTAAAAAGGAAGCAACATAACTGCACATTTGGTAACTATGCAAAACCTTGAAAAATTTGTGCAGAGTGTGACGTCATCGAGGCCCTTGAAATTACAGGCTATAAGATGATAGGGCCCACCGAAATTAAATACTAGCTAATTGTTTTTAGACTAATTCGAGTATGCTGATTACGAATCTGAAGTTGCTTTGCGTCGCTCCCATAAAATGGCAAAGTTATAGACATTTAAATTGAGAAATTTTAGCGAAGAGCGTCTCAAACACGGCGCTGTAATTGAAGTGAAATTTATATATAATGCCCTTTATTTTGAATAAAGAGCTGCTCTTTTGAAAATTATCTCCGCCCAGCCTCCTCTCGATTCAACCCCACTTGGCGCTAATATCATATAATTAAAGTGGGAAATAAATGATGAAATAAAAATAAAATCAACGACTTTTTTTAGTGAAGAGTGGTCACAGAGGAGAATTGATGTGCTTGGGCATTATAAATCAATAACTGAATAAACATGTTTAAAAGCTGTATTATGCTTACGCCTTGTTTTCCCCTCAGTCGTTCCCTTGCACCAAAATAAGGGACATTATATATGAATTTCACTTTAAAAATAAATTGAGGTGTACATTTCGTAGCTAATCAAATGGGCTTTAAGAATATATATTGGTGTTATATATAATTTTGAACTCTGAGAATGCAATGTTAAAAGTATGAAATTATTCATGGAATAATTAGTATAAAAAGAGAGAAAATGATTATTTCAATAATTTTCGAGCTCAGATGACGTCACTATAATATTTTCAGGTCGCTAAGGGCTATTTCGTGAGCTTGGGTATTTACAAAATTTACCTTATTTATTATTATATTTCATATTTATTCATTTTAAATCATACACCGTTAATTCCTAATAACTTCATTTATTTTACTTATATTTATATTGATATTTTGACTTTTGAGATTCGATAGTATTAATTTTCAGTGCTGCTAAAATTGATTTGACTTTTATTTTGGGACTTTGTATGTGTGTAAAATATAAATAGTCAGTTTAAAACTACTTTAGTATAGTAGGCATACTAGCATTTTACCAATTAATAAGTCGATCTAGATTTCTCATGAGGTTATCTGATTAATTGGATGTTAAATGTGAATGAAAGACATTTGATTATTATTATACGGTGAAAATTGGCTTTAATTTTTACTAATTGTCACTTGAAATGATTCTTATATCAATATAAGAGCATTTATGTATAAAAACTATTTACTTGTAGTAAATTATTAAATTCAATTTAATAATTCGTAGATATCACTCCATGAGAGTTTACCCTTTTTACAAATGAATTGCCTAAATCTTATTAAATAATTAAATATGAAATCAAGAAGCAACCACCTTGACATGGAAGACTTGGAACTCATTAATATTTGTAAACTTTATACTAAAATGAACTGACTTTAATAATTGAGTAACTTTTACTATTAATCAAACTACTTACATTAAACACATGAAAAGACGAACAGACATCAATAATAAAATCATTTAAATCAAAAATACATCTGTTACGGAAAATTCTTTCACTATTGATGGCATTGATAATATCCAATAAGATTAAAATATCATGTAGATAGGAAAATAGTTTGTATTTGAATCTTTGAATTTTCATAATTGATTTAAAATAAATATATTATATAAATACCTATACCCAAATGGGGTCCATATTGTTGTTTAATATTTACATAATTAAGTTATGCTTTTTGTATAAATCCTAAATATTTTTAAGGCTATTTAGGGCTTGATAGGAATAAATAAGTCTAAATAGCATTCGCATTATTAGTAAAATGAATGATGAAATTAAAATTATCTGCGAGAAAGACATAAGTGGTTAAATATTTTAATCCTTTACATATGTAAATAATACACACACATAATTACTTCGGGCAAGTGAATATTTTGAGCTAGAGAACACTGAATAAGTGGAGTATATCTACTATTGGAAGCAATATCAACAAAAATACATACAAAATAAAATAGCGATTAAACCCAGACCCAGGGATTCACCAAATGTTCTGCTCAAATAATTCACATTTCAACCATCTCATTTACTCCTCGTTCATATTGAATTGAGACCACAAAGATTAGCCACTTCTCAGGTATAAAAAGAAATCAGACCAAAGTGTCAATTTATATAGGAATTTCATTTGATTCCTATTTAAAAATGAGTTAGTGATAAGATATTTTCATACAAAAATTAGAAAATAATTAAAGAGTATTTAACGAAAATATACGTACAAATACTCTTCAATAACTTAAAAAGTAAATCGTTTAAGGATATTGTCTTTATTAATGATCTTATAAGAATGTAAAGAAGATTTTCATAAAACTTCTGTAAGTGTAAAAATACAGAGGCCGACAAATCACAATTACGCGTAAAGTAAACTTTTTTATTAAAATGCGTACATGGTATGACAGCATGAACTTATATAACGTTATAAAAAACCGTGGCTTAGCGCTTACAAAGCTGACCCCAAAAACTGAGTTATGCAATACAAAGAAATTAAAATGGATAAAATTCCAATACTTATTTAAAATACATAAAAGAAGCACATTCTTTGATATAATAGTCTGTTTCTCACTGTTCATTTTGACATTGATGCATGCATATATTTCTATGCAATTTTAATAACCACAAAATGGTTCATTAGTTTTAGCGTCACACTCTACTATGCAAAAATAGAAAAAATTCTTAGATTCTCCTGCATTCATACGTATATTTAAGAATAAGTATGAAAACCTTACAAAAGTATCTATATATTTATATGTATAAATAATGGTCTAACAAGTTTAACTTGTCTAGTGTAGAAATTTACAATAAGACTCAATAAAGATCTATAATATTATATTGTTTTATATATTTTTATTACTTATACCATATATACAAACTGCAAACTTTATATTTTGGATCAAATTGATTCAATAAACTTAAGCTGTGAAAATATTGAGATGTTGAGAATCCACAAATTGTGAGGAATCCAAGAAAAAGATGAAGATGAACATTTGTCAAATTGTATTTAATCTTGTGCGAATGATCTACTTTTGATTCACCATCAAATCCCTATTTTCCACTTGACTTTGCATTGTCCCTCATGTAAGTACGTACGTGATGCCTTTATTTTTACAAGTATTACATATTCCCTGATTGTGGTCAAATGATGAGTACGAAGTAAGAAGCAAATGCGGATGAGAAGAGATGTGAATTTCCTCCCGTGTATTTAATAGGAATGTTCTCATTTTGATTTGTATAAATATAAGGACATCACTCAAAATGTCTCACTTCCTTCAACTATTTTCCAAGGAACATTTTAATAGAGACGGCCAATAAATTGAGAATCAAAGGCATCGGGATGTTGGTCCCATGTCCCCTATCAGACCATCGTCTTTTCATCTTAGGAGTCGTAGGCATCTTTGGACTCTTATGTGTTGACACGGCAGACAAATCAATCAAATCAATAGTGACTTCTAGAAATGTTCATTCCTATCCTGCTCAATACGATTTAAACTTAAATCATTCGTTTTACCAGTATAATTATGTCAACGAAATCCCATTAATAGTTCCATCATATAGCAATGCAACGAAGAAATCTTCTAAAGGAAAGTTCAAAAGGAAATCTAAAGGATTAACCAAACAAAAGAACTCAACTACTTCCTTCTCCGTTACTCCTTTATCAAATTCACCAAAATCAACGTTCAAAGGAAGAAGTGGTGCAATTTCACCTTTAGCCCCCATTTATTCGCAAGATTTTTACTCATACTATACTTATAATCAAGATGGGCAAGTGAATCCACATTACGCTGGTACGATATCGTTTAATACTATATTAACTTTTTCTTAAAAATGCTTCTATTTTTGTAGGACAAAGAATTGCTAAAAGGTATAATTTTATTTTAGAACCATATCCTTATGCTCCTCCACCAAGTCGGACTTTGTACAAGAGAGTTCTTATGCCTGAAGTGGCAATTGATAGAAGAGGTGATAATACTTTTATAGTATCTAATATCTATCAAAATCAAAGTACGTTAATACCGTTATCGTTCGAAAGAGAGCCGGGGCTCTCTTTAAATTTTTGGGGTTCAAGGGGGGCTTTCTTTCGAACAGGGCTCTCTTTCGAGCAGAGGCTTTTATTTAATTATTTAAATAATTATTGATTTAAATATATTTATTCAAAGAATAAACAAATAGTTTAATGATATAAATGAATTCTAAATCAAAACCAATTCAAGCATATT